>JABFQM010000238.1:0-44068 GCA_022816865.1 Zelostemma sp. ZL-2020 | reverse complement strand
CTGCATGATGGTAAAAGCCCATGAATTTTTAAATGCGCGTACTCAGCATTCCTACAATTAATTCCATTGAATTGCACAGCGAACAAGAGAATGCTTGGAATCGTTTGTCGTAACACCACGGAACCTTCGTTCATCAGAAGCCCCTTTTTGCACAATTCAGTAAAGGTAAATCTCCGCAGTGTTTCATGACGAAAATTCTTTTTCCTGACTCGTTAAAAATTGTTCCCAGGTATTGAACGGAAGCGCGCCTTCGCGCATGACTTTTACAATAAACTTCGAATGGCAAATGTGCGGTGGCATCGTTTCCGGTCCTGATAATATTATCAGGACACCAAATATCTCATTTCCGCGAAGCTGCGCTTGGAAGGTTGTGTACCCCGATATTGGAGATGTGATAAAAATGAATTTCACCAAGATGGCAATGGGCAGTTGTGATAAGAGTTATCTGCTCGTCAGGTCATTATTTATTCGCGTCATTTTCAGTGAAAAATATGCGACGCTTCGATGCTGATTCGATGTTATTGTTGAATAGGAACGGAGGCTCATTTTCTCCAACGATCGGGAAATTTTGCGGGAATTTATTGGGTCGCGAAATTACAAGCTCCGGTAATAAACTTTGGATAGAATATTACGCCACCGAGGGGCCAGCGGATTTCGAATTCCGTCTGGAAATGGACACTGAGGGATGCGGAGGAACTTTGTCTGGGTCCAGTAGACGCTTATCGTCACCCGGGTAAAAATTAAAATCTGTAATCGTAATTCTTCGGGTTTCCATGGGATTATGAAAGTCATTTCCAATTTTTAGATTCCCTAAATTGTACCCGAACAACGCAGAATGTACTTGGGAAATAGAAGCTAGCTCCGGGTACCACGTGGGTCTTGTTTTCGTAGATCGATTCCATTTAGAAGCGAGTGAAAACTGCACGAAAGATTTTGTTCAGGTAAGTCCTCAAAGGACCCAAACTTTTTCGATTTTTTCAGTATTATTTATAATCGCAATTCGCTTTTAATTCTTGCGAAGGTTTTTGAGGAAAGAACAAACGAGAAAGAGGCTTCCTGGAAAGAAATTGCGACAGTTTGTGGTCGCGATTTTCCGAAATCTATCAATTCGACTTCCAATCGCATGAAAGTTTTATTCCGATCAAACGAGGCTCTTCAAGGAGACGGATTCCGAGCTATTTGGTACCAAAATTGCGGCGGCGTTTTCGAAGTCACGAATAAGTTCCAGTACCTGTCTTCGCCGTCTTATCCGAAATTGTATGGGCGCGATTTGTTCTGTAATTACACTTTAGTTTCTCCAAAAGGACAGATATTCGTAGAATTCCTGGATTTCTCATTGGAGGGTGGTAAATAGTTCATCTAATTTTCAATAACTTTTTCGATTCTAGAGATTTCTAATGTTGATAATGAATTTTCTTCACAGGCTTAAACTGTGGTTTCGATAACGTTACGATAATATCGAATGATTATTTCCAACAATCATCATCCGTTGTAAAATGCGGTACTGAAAAGCCAGAAATAATTAAATCGTTGTACAACGTTCAAATTTTATTCAGATCAGACCGTTATATACAACGACGAGGTTTTCAAATAAGATACGCTACCGAAGGTATTTCCCGAACGCGAGAAATTAATTCCAAATTTCCATTTTTTCAACTCGCCATTCTTTTATGCAGAATGCGGTGGGAAAATTACGGAACCTGGAGAATTAAGGCCGTCCAGTACGAACAATCAATATCACAACAACACCAATTGCACTTGGGTAATCGAAGCTCCTCCGAAAAAAAGTATCGCAGTTCGTTTTAAAAAACTTGTACTGGAGTACAACAACCGGTAATTGCAAATTTAATCAAGCGAATGAGGGTTTTTACAAGTAACAACGTTTCGTTTGTGAAAATTACAGGTGTTACTTCGACAGCATCGCCGCTTACGAAGGTCCTATAATCAACAGTTCCAAACTGCTGGGTACGTTTTGCGGAAACTTGACGAACAATTTGCCAGTATTAAAGACTGACGGAAACATGATGACTATTTCGTTCACCAGCGATGCTTCCAACTCTTTAGAAGGATTTTTTGCTACGGTAATCGAAGCGTTAATTACGAATTACCGGAAAATTTTCAAATCTAGGAAACTGGATACCAAAAACCTTTTTTATTTGACAAGGACCATTGTTTCATCATTTTGTTTTTATTGTTTTATTTAATTTGCTCCATGAAGAATTCATCACCAACTCAATTTTTAAGAATTTTCGAGAATCGAGCGCCTACGATTTAATTCAAAATTAAAGGTGCTATTCGTAAACGGTCCTGCCAACGGCTGCGGCGGCAAAATCAGCGTGTCCCGATCGCGAACTTTCAAAACTCAATCTGACGCTACTTACGAACCCATGGAAGATTGCCACTGGACAATTAAAACGGAACCAGGTCGTTTATTGACGTTCAGATTTGATAGCGTGGATTTGAAAAATGCGGTCAACGATAGCAACGTTAACAAACAGCAAAATTGTACAGGCGATTATTTGGAGGTACCAAAAAAGAGTTTATTGTAGTTTGCTAAAAAATGAGATATTTCAAAGATTTATAATTAATTTGAACGTTAGATTCGCGATGGTTACGGGCCGTTCGCTGAATTGATGGGTCGTTATTGCGGAAATTCTATACCGAATTCGGTCTCGTCTTCGGCAAATTTTATTTGGATTCGACTGTTCACTGACGGTATCTCGGAAGGAACCGGAGTTACAGCGACTATAAACAGCATCGAATGTAATTCAAACCGCTGGAATTCAGAAATTGTTGGCATTCGCCGAAGAGTTGATTCCATGATTGCAATTTTCAGCTCCTTGTGGAACGCATACGAAAGAAGTAACGAATAAAACGGGCACATTGACGTCCCCTAATTACCCGAATTTTTACCTGCAAAGTATCACATGCCGATGGATGTTGTCTGCTAATCAATCGAAGATTAAATTACACTTCATTGAACTGGATTTAATGGAATCGGAAAAATGCGCCAACGAAAGCCTCGAAATTTCCGAGTCGCATGTAAGTTCTTAACAGTGTAATCAGGGCATTGATGACGTTTTTAAAACCGTGATTTGCAATTTCAGAATAAACAATTTTTCAGTGAAGGTTTCGGAGAAACATTGATTATTAGCGGGAATCCTCAAGGTGAAGGATATCCCGCGACAGTCGAACAAGTAATATAAAAATTCGATTTCATTACAATTGTAAATCACGAAAAAGTAAAAAAAATATTATTCCAGTCGAGTAGATCCCCAGAGACGCAAATGCGGTATTGCGGATCGATTTTGCATCACGATTATTACAGGTAGAAAGAAAGAAAAACGATTTGTTTTATGGAATGAATTAATGAAAACTAATTCCAGTTCTGACGAAGTCCTTGAAATCAAGTTCAAATCGATTGCTGACGGTCCTTCGAGACATCGCGGCTTTAAAATTGAGTACACCACTTTGGCTTGTTCTCGAAATTACACGAGTCTTCAAGGGAGGATTATTCACGAAGGTTCTGAAGAGTGCAGGATCACAATAACTGCTCCTAAGAATCACAGTATTTCACTGTACTTCAGTGATTTCAGAATTTATGCGCCGCTTTCTTGCACTGAAAGAAATTTACAAGTGAGTTCTTCATTACCGTCGAAAGCAAACTTAAATTACAATTTTGACATTCAATTTTCCAAATGTGGATTAGATATTCGACGGAGATATCAAGGAAAACCCAGATTACAAGATATGCGGTCGTATGATCCCTGACCCAATTTTCAGTACCGGAAACAAACTCATTTTACATGAATTCCAATCGCCCTCCAATCGACTTCATTTTCACTACGACATCACTTACACTACTACGGACAAAGGTACCAAAAGTTCATTAAAAATATCCTTGATTTTTTAAATTAGCTTCATTGTAACCGCAGAAAAACACGTCTTTGGGTATTTTCACGTTCGTACTCTTTTTCAGGTCGAGGTTGCGGAGGAACTATATTCAACTACGGGGGTTCTTTTACATCCCCATTATACCCCCAAGTTTTGCGAAAAAATACCTTATGCGTTTGGGATATTAGCGTCCCGAGAGGATTCAAAATGTCGCTGAAAGCCACGGTTTTCGATATTGGAAGTAGAAATATGTGCGACTCAATTTATTTGAAGATTTACGAATTGGCTGCGGACGGAACGAAAGAAGTGAAGAACACATATTGCGGCGGAGTATGACTTGAATTTTCCCTGAAACGGAGTATTTGTGATGAATAGATTCGTTCTTTAATTGAACATTTTTACAGGACGATCCGGGAATATTTCATTCTACGAAAAATCAAGTTTTAGTGGAATATAAAACAAGCATTAATAATGGAGGAACTGGTTGGGTGTTTGTTTTTTCAGCTTACGAAGGCAGTGAGTAATTAATGAAGAATTAAAAACATAAATAATTTTCTAATTTTCTAAAACGTATGAAATTTTTCAGCACAACATTTAGTATAAGAACAAGGAGAGAAAAAATCATGAAGATTGAACGAACGAAACCTTTTTAATGTAAAAACTAAAACAATGTGAAAAAGAAATGGAATAAAAAATATGCAACATGACGCCACATTGCTGTAATAAAAAAATCGCGGAATACCAGAAGTCGCGTTGATACATCAAAATACATTTTTATTGCAAAAACGTTTGTATTTATATTATAATATTTCGATGATTTCACGCACGTGTGAAATGGTATATTAATGCATAGAAAACTACTTACAATAAATTCCCAAGAAAACTAATTATAAACTATAATTGATGTAAAATAATAAATAAGATCCCTAATGAGTGTCCACGGGAGATTTTCGGTACAATTATTCTACGTGCTATCTCAATTCAATGCAAATGATTAAAAAACAAACATCCGATAATTCTTCCTCGAAAACGACTCAAAAAGCAAATTCAAATGCACGATACCTTCGACAGTACTCACAACTTTTCATTCCAACATTATTGATAAGAATGTTCTTCATTTAGCGGACTCAGAGATTGCTCGACACTATGCTGAGTGACGAATACCTGAGTCTTTGCCTGCAAAAAATACAATCATCAATATTTATTCAGCCAACGTTTACGTACACCCAAAAGAAGTCGTAAAGAACTGTAAAAAGTAACCTGAGTCACTGTCGGAGTGTTGGTATGACTGCTACTTGGTACGCAAACGACGACCAGTTTCGGAGCTGAATTTTGCAAGAGCGTTTTTTGCTGGGTGGAATTAGTTTGCGCTATCTTGACTTGTTGCGCTTGTTGCGAAGATGCCTGAAGTTGCTGTCCTGATCCAGTCATCTGCTGAGTCTGAGTGCGCGACTGCAGAATAACATATTTTTGATTACTCACACCCGGAGTGCTCCCGGCACTTCTGCCCGTTCCCAGCATTATTGTGCGACCGGATTGCTGAACCGATGGTGCCGCGTTCGTTACCGACATACTTTCTGATGCAAATAATTTCGAAGGTTAATAAAAGTGCATTCAATACAATTATCAATCGTCGAACAAATGTACATAAAATACCCACCCGCCTGTACAATAGTCTTGACGGTATTAACGGGAGCCTGTTGCTGCTGATTCATCGTCAACGTTGTCGTCGTCGACGTGGGAGGCGTGTTAGTAATGGGAGTTTGAGTACGGGCTTTAGCTACCGCCGCGCAAAGCGCCGGCCCAATATATCCATAATCTTGCTTGTAATCCTCGATGTAATCAGGCGAGGATCTGAGGGTTTTCAGAACTGGAGCGACGCTTTTCTGAAAAATTTGCAGAGTGATTACTGTTTTGTTTATCTCACAAAAATCAGAGTATTGTTTTATAAGTTTTTTTATTTTTTTTACCACCACAAGAGTTTTGATGTGTCCAGCGCCGTTTTTGTCTGTTGTAGAAAGACCGGACCCCTCGATAGAAGATTCGATACGATCCGAAATGGCTCGAATTTTTGGAATAACTAGTCCTTTAACTACCTCAGGGCCGAGCTCGCACAAACCATCGATCGCCCCATACAGAGACGCCAAATGTGTCTGTCAAAAGTGAATTGTTTCAATGAAATTCAAAAGTGCATATATAGCATTCTAATGAATTACACGCTTTTACCTGATTGCACTTTACTAAGGCTTGACTGAACATGCGCGTGACCCTGGTTTGAAGGTTGTTCGTCGAGGTATTAAAATTTCTACATATCTGAGCCATGAGACGCGACGCAAAGTCACGTAGGGCCCAGTGATTGTCCATGTCCGGCCTCGTGCACAACTGCTTCGAGACAATACAAGTCGCAACCGAAGGTATCAATTCATGAAGCTGCAAATTTCCAAGTTTTCACGTTATTCGTTATACAAGAATCTTCAATGTTTTTTTAAAACGAAAACCTCGACAGCTTACATATTTTTCTAAATAAAGGCTGGGATTATCGAGCAAGGCCTTGACCATTCGCATGAGGTAAATGAGAAGAGCAAGGTTGTTCTGGACAACGTTGACTCTGACACCTTCAGCGATAAAAGTGCACATGCGAGCCAGCATTTCGTGCAATCCTGGATCGGCGGAAAGGGATTGTAAGGCTTCGGCCCTTCGAGCCTCGTCCGAGCCCACGCAGGCCACGGTTATTTCTTTGTAATACAATTGTTGTTCTACGCTGAGTTCATGAGTCGCCAATTGCTTCACATGCACCGTTTCTACGTTTCTCAATTTCTGTGACTTTCCACCTCCGCCTGGTTTTCCAACGCCAAGATTCTGTGATTTGTTGGTCAATTTGCTCGTTGGATCGACGCTCTCGATTTTCTGAACGTCTGAAAATGAATGTCGATTAATTATTTGTCAACATGGCTTTGTGAAAAATGTAATTTACAGCGTTATACCTTTGGATACGGGGGGTGGATTTTCCGGGACAGTCGGTTGCACGCCGTCAATGCAAAGCCAATGAGACCTCAGCGTAATTTCCAAGGGGAGCTTCGGCCAAGTTTGTCCCGGCATCGAAACGACCTCGTTGAGGTCGATTTCTTTGTCCTCGACGAAATGCAACTCGCGTCCTCCCCCGGAAGCAAATCGGAACGGAATGTGTTCCTTGGCGAAAAACCCATAAGTTGGTTCTATGTTTTTCACTTTTAACGCGTGATCTATGTCATGTGTCGTCATTTTCCGCTTTTTCCCATGACGCATGAACTTGGCCGCATCCTGGAAAAGATGAAATTCCGTCAACATTTCCGAGGCCGATAAAATAGGACTCCGCGCCGGTATAATGTCAATATTTACGAATCGGCAAATTCGCGAAACGTTTTATGAATGAAAAGCCATTTTCCCAGTTACCTGTATGATTTCCTTGAGCCGATAACTCACGTCCTCGGCGATATCTTTAGCAGCTTCGTCGGGTAAATTTCCAACTCCGATACTTTCTGCAATAACTTTCATAGACTCTTGGGACAAAGTAGTCCCGTACATCGACTCGTTTTCGCTCATGTTGATTGACTTTTTAGAATTTCACTCGTTTTACCTGATCATATCGGGAACAATCAGAAATGAAAATTACGCGCGAAGTGAAAATAACCCACATAACCTCAAACGACCTATATAACGGCCGCTTGGCTTGTGCTATATATTGAATTGACAGCAAAAGTCCATGAAACAAGCAACTCCCACGAACGAACGTCTACACACGTACAATTATTTTATGCCTCGCGCGTATCACGTGAGAATCGAAAAATTGACAATTTGGCAATGCATTCAATGTCTCTTTTTATCACGAGGCGTTGAAAAAAGATGGCGCTATTTAATATTTTTCTTTTCCAAAACTGAAAAAAAAGTCAAAGGGATACACGCATCAAAATTAATCACATCTTTTACATGTTTCATTGAAAACACTTTATTAATTTCGATAAACATTTTTTCACACGATTGAAAACCCTGCATGAGTCCATTGTAAACGCTCGCGGGTCGAGTTCGTCGTCGTCGTTCGACTCGCTGAAACATCACGTTTAGCGGCGTGCAAATGGTCGGTAGCCATTTTTAAACTCCTCACCGAACAGACCGAACGGGCTCCGAAATCGGGGAAGACATTTGGGGATGGTTGGAAATGGTCTCCGAGCCCATAAAGTATAGTTATATTACATGCCTTCTCCACCCGACGATCGACATCCTTTTCCACCACGCGTGTTAAAAAGAGACGTCAATACATACCCACGATATACAATAACGACACGGTAGCGTAAAAAAGACACATGAAATCGGGCGTAGCGTAATCGTCAATGATAATCAAGCAACGGATCTCCTCGTCGCGCCTCGAGATCCGCTGTTGCTCCGCGGTCACCCGGGCCTCCTAACTCTAATAAACACACCTCCCGAGCGAAGAAATCACGTCAGATCCTGACAAAATGGTGAACTGTCAACGGTTCGCGCGGCGCGTAATAATATGATCGTAACGTGGCGCGAGGTAATAGCGGTAGACGCGTGTGTTGTCGAGGACGGGAGGTCGTCGGTGTCTCTGTGTTGATAATCCGTGAAAAAAAGGGTCGCCGAAATGACTCTGAATTTGCGACAATAATGGCTGATAATGTGCACAGGAAAACGTCGCACAAGCTGTCAGCGGAGGGTAGGAAGCCGCCTAATACAGTGCACAAGACGACATCCGAAACGATGAGGCTGGCGGACCCAACGGACCGGACCCACCAGCCCTTGAGTCCCTTGGCCAGCGCCGCCGTTACAAACAATCAACTGAATCGCAAAAAAACCTCCTCTTTTCAAATAACCAGCGTCACCGTCGGCTCGCGAGCGAGCAACGATGCCGGGGACGACTCCAACGATGACCTCGACGAATCCCACACCGAGGACAACTCCCGCCTCACCGATATCGATCTCGAGACCCCGAGCTACTCCGAGGACACCTTCTCCAAGGAAGACGTCTTCTTTAATACCAGTAACGCGGCCCTGAGTACGGCCCCGGTCATACCGACGAGCTCGCAGTATGGATTGGCTATAGTGCCTTCGGAAGGTGCTAACGTCAATAATTCCGCCAACGAGAACAACATTAATACCCTGGAGATTGCTACGGTTGATGATAACAACATTATCAATCTCCTTTCCAGCAATGCTAAGCAGGATACGGATATCAGGGAGGTGCACTCCCATGGAGTGCATGGGAGGAACGAAAGGTTTAAGGTTCGTCTTGTCATCCCTCGAGAACTCGATTTTAATGATTCTTTTATGTTTCCAGGTAATCGGATGAAAGTAACTTTGATGCTGTTGATATCGACGTTTATCATTGAGCATGATTCGCTGAACTTCCCACACTTGAATTGAAGCCTACGGCAATTCTAGAAGTGCAGAACACGGTGCCTTGAATGCAATTTGTGAGGCCAATTCAGGAGAAAAATTGTTCTTATTGCGCTCATTGCTGTAACAAAAGTTTTGTATGATTGCTCGCGCGAATTGGACTCATGAATCGTAGATTCTTCTTCTGAAATTGCAAGGGAACGTCGATTCAAATGTGCAAGGTTCTGGAAAATTATGCAGAGTGCCCAATTTCAGTATCTGGTTCTTTTGAAAAGGAAAATGTTGATTCCGTTGACTGAGATTTCTCTTTTTTCTGCTGTAATGAGAGCTATTTAAAGCTACTTTCGAAAATTATTCTTCATAAGTTATTTTTAATTGATTTTGGTTTATTTGATTGATGTGAAAAGATTTTTTTAATCTTTGGGAAAGGTGCGAGACATGCGTTTTACATATTTACATACTCGCTGATTATGTTGTAACGGAATTCTACATGCAATGACTAAAATAATATTTTGCGAATATTCAAACTCAGACTTGAGTTTCTAAAAATAAGCGGAGTAATCATTCATCGAATAGTATACAAATATTATCTTTCAATTACGATGATATGTATATTTAATGTCTGCAAATTTAATAGTGTCAAAAATAATCAAAGTCATTAATAATTTATGAATATAACAATGTCTCGTACATTTTTGCATGTACATTAAACACGAAATTGAGATATCTAAAGAATCACCATCCAACAAGTTGACCATTAACGCGTATAAACAGCCTCGTAATAAAAAAGAGTAAAATGTAAACTAACGCTGCGCAGCAGAAAATGAATAATTCTCTGAACTTTTCCAAATAAATAAGGAAAACTTGAAAACAGAATGTAAAGTCTTATTTATAACGATTCCAGGTAGTGAAGATCGAAAGTACCGAGCCGTTCAAGCGAGGAAGATGGACCTGCATGGATTACCTGGACCACACGTCGGTGAACCAAGCAACTGCCATATCCACCCCGAAGGTTTCGGATCCCAACGAGGTCTGCATATCCTACGGCGTAACGGACAGCGGCATCGTCGTCCCCGATGCGACGAAACAGAACATCGTGTCGGACGAAAAACCGCAGCAGGTCCTGAACGTCGACGTAAACGGCCAGGTTTCCCAAAACGAAGTACACTCGCAACAAGTCAACGTTCCCAGCAACACGAATTTCGTTGGGAATTCGATAGGTCAGCAAGTGCAAAACACTGCGCCGTCGTCGCAGTACTTCCCGGCGTCTTCGCAGCCCCAGCAGCAGCCAAGCGGTGCTCAGGGTGGGACGATGCCCTCGAATATTCCAACGCAGAACATGCCGCAAAGCATGCCCCAGGGCTCGATACCCCTGATGACGCAATCGAACAGTAGCGGCATGACGCCGCAAAGGAATGAGGAAAGCAACGCCTACGTCGCCGCGCAGAGTCAGCCTTTGCAACAGACCAACTCCTCGTCCGCGTCGCAGCCTAATATTCTCGTCTCGCAACCTCAGCAGCAACAACAATCGCAGCAAATGTCCGAGACGATAGGTGGCATGCAGGGGATGCAAGGCATGCAAAGTATCCATAAAGTTCCTCAGTCGGCGGCCCCGATGCAGTCTCAGGTGATCCCGGGTGCGCAGATGCAGGCCCAGCAGCAGCAGCAGCCTGGCAGTAACGCTCAAGTCCAGATGACCCAAGTTTCCGCAGGTTGCCAGAATGTGCTGAGCGGCATGCAGCAACCGCAGCAACAACAGCAACAGGGCAGTATGACGTTTCACAAACCGGACTCGGAGCAGGACTCCATGTCGGGGATTATCGTTAGCGGCGCTCAACAATTGGCGGACGCCACGCTCCTGGAGTCACTGGCCGAAGTGACGCAAGGCAGCGACGAGCATAACGCTCTCGAAGACAATGAAAGGTTCGGTCCTTGTACCTTTCGCGGGGATGCGGATTTTGTTCGTTTTCGATTCCATTTGCGTGGGAAATGTTTGTACTTGAAATTATCTTTCGTTCATTGAAATGCTCCAGACCTGGTTGGTTTTCTATTTATGCGATGAAAATACATTCAATATCACTTGTTTGATGCATGATTTACTCAATATGTCTATTAAAAGCGTTGGAGAAATCATGTATTATGAGATGAAACATATAGTTCGATGCTTATAATTGAGAATTGGCGTGCGATCAATATTCTTGTCGGTATTTGACAAATTTATATGACGCAAGTGTAACGAGGTTTCATTTTTGCGTGCTTTCTGGTGGATTTGATTAATAGCAATTTTGCATATTTTTTGTTGGTTTTTTACCGAATAATCGAGTTTGTTGTTTATTTTGGCACGAATATGTTTTATCTTTGCTCTCGAGAAATCGAGGAGAAAAATCGGTAGTTTTGGTTCTGCTTTTGCAGACGTTTTTGAAATCATGTCGTTAATTAACTCATTGCATTTAATTTGTCTTGAGTAAATACTAATTACAACTTTGACAACAAGACAATCGGATAGAAATTTGGTTTTTGACATAATAATATAATTTTAAATAATATTTAGCATCGCACGTGTCGAAGATTCGTCTATTGGTCGACGGCCAATTCGCGCTATCACTCGAGACATTGCTTCAATGTATTTCCGGCAAAAGTTGCTTCGAATTCCCGCTTAAATAATTGATGAATAAAAAATAATGGGTTCAATTCGATGAAAACGATACAAAATCTGCTATTTTTCTTTGCAAAATTTGTTTAATTTTCATATTCAATTTCAGTATGTCCGGAACGAGTGCCGTAGCGATTGACAACAAAATCGAGCAAGCGATGGTCAGTAAAAAAAAATTACGAACAAAGATAACACAAATAAACGAGAAATAAAACGATGAATTTGTTTTGTTGCAGGATTTAGTGAAGAGTCATTTAATGTTTGCCGTACGGGAAGAAGTCGAGGTGTTAAAGGAAAAGATCGCGGAGTTGATGGATCGTATAAATCAACTAGAAGCTGAGAACTCGATCCTAAAAGCCCACGCAACACCGGAAACCCTGGCACAGCTAAGTCAAGCAACCGCGAAACTACCCTTAAGCAATTCAGGAAATGGTCAATAGATAACCATTGTACATAAGTTTCTTATTGATACTTTGTCCAGTTCATAACGGATAATATAATTATTGTATATAACTATACGATTTTTAGAAATTTATAAATGATGAGATTTATTATATTATAAAAAATAGCTTTAGTCTTCTTCTCGTTTTTTTTTTCTCCGACTTTCTTTCGTCATTTTTTCGTGAAAAATTAAAAGACATTTTTTACCATGTTAGTTTTTTGTTTCAAGCGGTTAAAAAAATTGTCGCGTTATAGTTCTTTGATTTTATCTTTGTTTCGATATTTAATAATTTAATATCGACTAATCTCGATTAGTAGGAGATTGATGAATGGGAAATAAAAAAAAACAGAGGCCAAAAAACACCACGACAAAGATGCAGCTTGCATTGACGATATTTTTGCATAGAGAACGAATTTGCGTGAGAGAAATCACTAGTGAAATTCAGCTTCTTTCGGAGTACCAAAGTCATTAAAATATTTAGATGCGCATCGACCTATCGCCGAGCTAGTGCAATGTGAAGTACTCGATAACGAAACTGACGTGTTCGCTGATCTGCGCGAAAATGGAAATTTTTAGACAATTTGTAATTTTTACATGGATTAAACTTTTTTATGATCAGCAGCTCTGATTTTCATTCTTGGAAGTTCTGTTTTCATTCTGTTTCTATGATTAAGGAGGTTCTTGTACCGATTCGACGAAAGACACTTGAATTTTTTAATGCATGCGCAATGTATCAATTTTATATTCGACTCTCGTTGAACATTTTCAATCGACTTCTTACATTATTCAATATTATAATTGTATCTTTGCCCGAGGTATACATGAAACGTGATAATACTGCATTAAAAACTTCAATTCAATGCTCTTTCAGATTCTACGCTTCGATTCTCAGATTCTCATTTTTTTATACTGTTTTTTGAATATAGAACCTTCTTAATTTCCAGCAGAGGATGGCGTCAAATGACATTACCAGATTTACTCATTTCCACATAATTTTATTTATACAACTATTCAGATTGTACAAAAATTTTGATTACGTAATTGCAATAACACGCGTCGAATGTGCTGTTAAAACAAAAGAAATCAATGGTTTGTGTATACCATGCATTTATTTGAATTCCTTCTTTCGTATTTTCCTATGCTTCGCTACTCGATGCTCACAGGTGTAGTATATACTTTTTTTTATTTATTTCACTAAAAACTGAACAATTTCTAGGTGCGTAACATAAGCAATGATTAAGATTGGCTAAAATGTATAATATAAAAAACATCTTAACAAAAAAAAAGGCAAACTCTCCTAAAATCATAAAGGAAGAAATCAAGTCAAAAAGTCACTTTTTGCTACTTTGTCAAAGAAAGAAATTCATCTTATGTTACATCTAGTACACGCCTAAATAAAAATGAATTTTTAATCGTACATTGTTGTCGTTATTCATCAGTACCTCTGCATCGACAATGTATATATATATCCATATTGTATTTATATTTAAATATGTATATATTTATATATAACATTTTTTATTCCTATTTGCCAGTGTAAGAAAATTTTTTATAATCCTGAGCTACTAAGAAACTAAACCGATCTTGATTATTATTAGACAATGATAATGTTAACGGTGCGAATGACGTTTTAAAACCGCTGACAAAAATTATCCACTGTGTTTTATTTTCTCACAAAGAGATACCGGTTTATTTGGCTTACTACAAAGGCTAAATATATGACACTGAATTCTTTGAAAACGAGTAAAATCTTAATGAGAGCTCCGTTAAATAATATGTAACGTTGAGAAAATTTTTTTTTATAAATGTCGTAAAATCGTTTGTTTTCTTCAAGGAAGAAAAGTTTTATGGCTCCAAGTGTTTATACGAATCCAAAATTCTTAGTTTTGATAGCCAGTAAGAGTTTATGACGGAGAACGTGGCGAGAACTGTACAGGGGGACGTAGAGACGAGAAATGCAGGTATTTGCCGTTGGCAGGTGCGCGTCGTCGGCCGGCCTTATAGTTACACTCGGCATCGGCTGAAAACCATCCTCGCTGGCTGGGAGTGCTGGAGAACCAGTCCAGAAATACACCTGTTCGAAGATAAACAAATTTGTTAAATTTTCTCAATCAACATTTCTTTTTTACACAAAGTCTAAAATGAATAGCGTCTTACTAAATCCTGCCGTTCGACGTGCGACATTTTCTCGACGATGGACCAAAGCCATCTTTTGAATTTGACGAGCCTCTCGGTAGACTCGCCAGATTCGTCATTAAACGAAGTGTACGATATCAGCACCGACACATTGATGTCTCCAACGCCGTTCAACAGCAAGCGAAGATCCTCCGATGTCAGACCATCGAGTGCACCCTCTGGCAAAACGTCAAAAACGCCCTCACGTATTGCTTCCAAAGCTTTTTCCTGCACTTTGATCATTCGCACTTCCGCGTATTTCCGAACGTAGTCGTAGACGTTGCACGCTGTTACTTCGATCTCTCGACCATTCTGTATCAATTCTATGGAGCCCCCGCCTTCTTCAGGACACAAGTCGATGCTGTGGAAATAAAAATTTGACATTACACTGATCGCCATACTCGAATAACATGCATCATGTACAAAACGATGACAACAAGTACCTGAAAGTCAAATCCAACGCGGAAAACAAGCTGTTGCTGTCCTTGGTTTCAGCATCAATAACCAACTGTCGTAAACTCTCGTAAATTACAGCATCGAAAAATGCCAAATCGTGAAACCGTATGGGTCTTCCTAAAATATACTTGATGACGTGTCGATTTAAAAATATTGGACACAATTCGTTTTGTAGAAGACACAGACCGATGAGTCTAGAAAATAAAACATTAATCAGAACAACGAGTTAGTTTAATACGTAAAAATAAAAAATGCATTTGGGCTCACCTGCCAACGTTCCTAAATGCATTAAGACGCTCGTAACTGGCTTTGCCTTGCCTGGGTGTGTAAAAGCCCCTTTTTCCTGGGGAATAGAAAAGAGGCCCGTTGTCTTCGATATCTTCCAGAATAACGCTGCCGATCTTTTTCTTGCTGGCGCTGTAACGCTCTGTTAAACTGAAGACGTCGAGATCCAGAAGCGCTTCACTCGCCAAATCCTGATTGTGACTATGAATCAACTCAAAAGCTTCTTCGACCTTTCGTCGTAATCCTTCTTCCGACGCCAATAACATCAACAGTTGGGCCGGCGACAATTCCAGCAACATTCCGGTGATTTTTTCTGCGAGAGTTGGTCTCAGTGCATGAACCTGTTTACATTGAAAAGTGTATTTATAAATTGAACTTCCGATAATTAAATCAAAAAGATAGCGAATCCGGACAAACCTTTGGATACAGTCTGTCGCCAAGTTGCTGTTGATGCATTGTAAGATGATCGTTGTTTTGATGAGAATTCGAGCCGGAACCTGATCCGCTAGCCCCGTCTACCGAGCTCGAAGGATGGAACGAACGCGCCTCGAAGGACAAAGTTTTCCGAGATTCTCTGCATTTGCCGGATGATCGCAGGTTCTGCAAATTTTTGTAAACGGTGTTAGTTTCGTGTTTTCAAAAAACAGCTTTTTCTGAAATAAAGTCAAGATATATTCTTACCTGTCTTCTGAAGTCGCGATCGCGATCCCGATTTTTCAGCTTTTGAAGCACGTTGTATTGAGTGTACTTCGCAGGTCCCACTTGCGCAGCCTCCAGATTCGGCAGTTTTTCGTTGGCGAGTAGAGCCTGAAAAATGAAATGCAGCTTTTCATTTTCCCAACATTCTGATTTATAAATCAACATTAATGCATTGATAACAAAATTAAAACAACACCAAAACTGTTACACCGTGATAAGATAAATAATTATTATTCCCATTTGACGTGTATTACAAACCTCTGCGATCGCTGTGTAAAAGCTTCGAGCCACTCCAGATCCTTCTCCAGGCTCGTCCTTGAACGTCACTTTTACCCTGTTCACAGCAAGTGGTGGTGTATTCGATGCTCTGCGATTATAAAGATTATACTGCGTGTTGAGTTCCTTCATCGTTTGAACCAACAACTGCGTTCTGTCCCGTTCCACCTAAAAAAAACGTCACATCACATTAAATTTGTACCTCTTCCAAAAAAATGAAATCAACTTTCAAAATTTATGTACCTTCAACAAAGTAATGTCCTTTTGCTGGGAGTTTCGCAGCTTCTCCATATCCCTGCGGAACTTGGCCTCTTTCACTGGAAAACCGCCCAATTCGGACACTATGGAACCCGCTTCCAAACCGACGTCTTCCATGAACACGCGCCCAAAAAGATCTAGCGAGAGCCTCCAACGACCCAGAAGAATGTTATGCGATATACTCGATCCGATCGACGAGACGATCCGAGAAGATTCCATTGAACTCGTGTCCATCGCTTCGTTCGCTGGAGTTTCGTTATTCGCGTCGCTTGGCTCTAACTCCTCCATGACGACGTTCTGTGCCTCAGCCTGTGGCGCGACTAACACTTCTGCAGCGCCGGCTTTACTCGTGCTGCTTTCCTATTATTGCGAACAAAATAATTATTTCAGCTATTCGTGTTTACTCCATAAAAATTGCTAAAACGTGGCGACATTTACAGTTACAGTGCCTGCTCTGACTATGACACTTCGCCCTGTTTTGCAAACCTCCTTATTCTTCGTATTCCCCAAGTCGCTTTGGCTGTTGAGAGAGACGATAATCGGAGCTCTGTCCACTTGTTCCAATGGCAAGGGCGACTGGTTGTCAACTGTCGGATTTGCTGGTTTTTGTTTCTCCTGAAGAACAAAAAGTTTACTTCAAAAATCTCGAGAAAAAAAGTTACAAAATTCGACCCTGAAGTTATCAAATTTAATTTGCAGGGCACGGAACATGAACTCTCAATTAAATTACCGGGCTTTTATTATTTGCCGACTCAGAAAAACTAGTAGAGCTTCTGCGACCTTCGAACGAGGTGCTGGGTCCTTGTATGACTTGACTGAAAGATGGAGTAACTGGAGCGTTTTTGCTGTCGACGCTACGAGCGGACAAACTGAGCCGCGTTGGAAGTCCTTCCAGGACACTGGAACCAGCAGCTCCGGAACCAGCAGCTGGAAGTCTTGGGACACCGAAAAGGTCCTCACGCCTCGAATGAGGTTGCAGTAGATGTGGCTGATCCGCCAATGGCAAGGCCTCGCTCATTGCCGTGTCGAATGGATCAATCGGAGGACAACCCAAGCACAAAGTAGAATCCGACCTCTGCAAAAACGGGTGCTTCCTGCCTTTAGCCGAGGTGTTGTTATTGCCGCCATTACCAGCGATCGGAGCTTGAATGAGATCAGGGTAATCAACGGAATCAGTCTCCATCGTAGTGTTGTTTGATAAGTTGTCGTCTTCGCCCTCCTCGTTATCGTTTTCATCCTGAACAGAAAACAATGTATGACGCAAGTTTGTTAAATTTTCACAAAATTATTGTAGCTTAGACAATTATAATCTACAAATAAAACGCGAAACATTGACTGACTTGGTCATTCCAGGAAGAAAATGATGGGGATTCCTTCCGAGTTTCTCCCTTGGAATTGGCAGGCTCCGAGAGAGAGCGCATGTAGTAAACCAGTGCGTCAAACACGTAAGCTACGTGTCTTAAAGCGGAAACGTCCAGCACCGGTAGACTGTCTCGGTGTTCACCATTGTGGGCTCGCATGAGAGACAAGCAGTAGGACAGGAATTCTCGCCTCGCCGAGTGCGCATCGCCTCCTAAAAGAATTAATCATTTCATCAACACTCTTGCAGAGAAACAAAAAACATTCGGTTTTCTAAAAATAAGTCGCACCTTCCCGTTCCCTAGTACCTCGGGGCGGTTCTCCGACCCCTGTAAAACCAACTGTAAGTCGTGTTGACCCTTGCGAAGTCGAGATGTTGGAAGCTGTTGAGATACCAGTACGCTGAGTGCGACCTGAATTTCCTTGCAGTGTCAGTGAAAGCGCAGCTGAGTTGAAGAGTCCCGTAAAATTTGCTCCGGATAACGACGGTGCATTATTCAGAGGATGCTCCGGATGAGAGGGATCCGTGCTACGAGTCAAAGACACGCCGAAACGCAACTGAGCCTCCGTGGCATCCATGACGGTCAGAAGCCAGTCCCAAGTGGGTTTCAAATGGTTCTCCAAATACGACTACAACGAAAAAGCAAACATGAACATTCACCCGACTTCTAATTCCATTCAATTTGAACTTGGTTTTAATCTGAACCTGTAAATTGTTAATGTCCTGATAGTTAACATCAAGCAATCGCGGTAAGTTCGGCGCGAGCGATTTGTATTTCTGCATCATACGCAGAAGATCGGCGATCATGCGAACAACGATTCCGAAGGCCCGAGCTAGAGAACTGGCAGTAGTGCCCATGGTGATGGGTTCCTGAGCCGCGGCTACAGCCGAGGTGGTCGTGGAGCGTCTCAGTGAAGAAGGATCTATGAACACGAGGCTGCTGCCGCCCGTCACTCGCAATCCTGTCGTCCGTGTATTCGGTTCTCGGTTCCTTATCGCCCATTGCATGGAAACCGGGGCGAGATTGTTGCGATGTAAGTGTCCAGAAGAACCACTGAAACATAATAACATTTTTTTAAATAAAAATTCATCAAAACAAAACTACAGATAAGAAAGCAAAAAATGTACCTTCTACGTTCGAGCTGCTCATCTCCAATTGGGAATTCCTCGTTGTCCTGCTCGTCAGTTTCTCCAGCCTCGCTCTCGTCATCTTCCTGTTGACTGGACTCGCCAGACTCGTCTTCCGGGTACAATAATATAGAGCCCATTCCACCATCAGAACCAGCAGTCGCGCCAGTTTGCACGCTGCGTTGAGCAGACGCCGTGTCCTGGTTACTGTGATTGTCATCCGAATCCGACTCAGTTTCCGCTTCAGCTAACAGATCTAGTTCAGTGTCGGATTCGCCATCTCCTGCTTGTTCTTCGCCCGCACCGCCTACATTATTGTCGACCTCGCCCATTGGTTGAGATACAGCACCAGATACTCCTGATTCCTCATGCTCGCTTATGTCTCCGTCCATGTCCATCGGCACCTCTGCATTTATAAAAATTCGATTAGTTGAAAACCGGGAAATGATAAAAATTGAAGTACTCTGCAGTCAAAATATTGAAGGTTTACCTTCACCTCCTTCAGCTTCGTCCATCGCAGACACAGTTCTAGCAATGGTTATGTTACTGTTACCTTGCTGAGTCTGCAAAGCCGCATCTAACGTCTGTGCGCTTATTCCACTATATGGAATCAGCGGCTCGATGGAGAATAATTCTTCTGATCCGTTGATTACGTCAATGGTCGAACTCATCAGCGTGAAAGGCGCTGTGGGACGTGCTACGCCTAATCTTACAGGTGCTATGAGAGAATCAGCAGTCTCACAGAGTTCCTCCACAGCCAGTTTGATCAGAGCTTGGAATATTCGTCGACATTTCAACAGCGGTTGGTCAGCCTGGCTCAAACTGAAATTGTACATCGTAAATATCGTCGCATGTTTTGCCATAATTTTTTAAGGTTTTTATGTACCTTCGGCGTTTAGTCGTATTCGGTGACAATTCGATAGCGAATATGACGTATATCCTCGCCACGGATCTCACGAATCGTCGAGCCACGGCTATCGCTTCCTCTTGACGACCCGGGATCGACTCGTTTTGCATTTCACGGATGAGCGTTGTTAGCAGCGTATCCAGCATCTAAAAAATTGAGCTTTTGTAACGACAATATACATTTTCTTCCATTATTTACAGAAGAGAAAGGAAAATAATTTACGACTTCAGCGCTGCATTTGACGAGAAGAGAATGAGTGAATTTGTCAAGCAATGCTGTTCCGCTTTGACGAGAATTTTGCCCTTGGTCCCCGAACAGCTGGTCGCTCGAGGTTTCGTGAACGCCAGACATGATCATACACTGAACCGCCGACCAATCATTCAGCAGTCTCTCGAGAGCTCGTCGGCTGAAACGAGGCGGCTCCAAATCATGGTCCGGCATATCTGACTCTGCGACTAATCCTGGAATTTCATCAACATTTTTATAATCTCGACACACCCAAGTAAAAATTATTGTTTCTTCTGTGATTTACCATCAGAAGATGGAGTTTTTCGGTTCGCTGAAGTTGAGCGTTGTCTTGGTGTTGCTCGAAACTGGCGCTGTTCCACGGACTGTCGGCCAACGGTTTGAACAAGGAAAAGAAGAATACTTTCTCCTCTGAAAAATGAAAATTCATTGACTCGTTGGTTATACTTCCAGTATATACTTCAATTATTGAAGATTGCAAAATTTACCGTGAATTGATTTTGGTTGCGAGGTCGGTGTTAGTAACCAATCGACAAAGGAGATCGTAACGAGCTCCCTGGTGCCCAGCAATGAGCGCTCGGCACTTGCATTTTTCCCAACAGTCGCAATAAGCCGTCGGGGATGTTTTCTTCAGCTTGCAATCGTGTCCCCTGTGACAAACACGGGCACATTCTGTACAGCAGCACAGAGATCCAGTCAACCCGCACGTTCTGCACTCAAATATGTCCTAAAAAACAAAGTTAAGAATTTAATTACAAATGAATTTTCTTTTGGGCGAAAACTTCCATTTTCCTTGTATTCTTTGTACCTGGTTGATGTGCTCAGCACCGGTCCACGTAAAACTACAAGTATCGTTGCAGCAAGTCACAAAAAGCGGAGACAAATCAGGATTCACATCGCTCGGTAAAATCATGGCAGAACAATCTTTGCTATCTTTGCTGACTTTTTGAATGGTGTCGAGGACAATGAGAGCCGCATGGTACGCGCGAACCGACACTGCCAACATCAAAGGCGTCTGACCCTGAGCGTCTCTGTTTTATCAAAAATTACATCATTTAGATAAATCACAGAAAATCATATTATTGAAATGAATAAACATTTTAATCAAGATTAACCTTGCAGATAAAAGTTCTTTCAAATGCGGTGCCAGTACAGGATTTTCGCACAGATACTTCAGAATCAACAAGGCATTATTTCTTCTTTCCACGGCGTCTATGATGTACGTGTTGTTCGACGTCGATCCTGAAACGTTGTAAAATCATTAAAATGAAGACAAATCGAAAGAATAAAAACGACAAATAATTTATGCAGCTTCGACCAACCTGACTTGTTCATCATGGAAATGCTAGCAGCACCAATGCTGAGTAAACTATCCTCCTCACCGGAAGTGTTATCAAAAGCCTCTGGAGGCCAGCTCAAAGTTGGAATGGGTTCCTCGATCGGAGCAGAAGTACCATCAACGGTGTTAGAAACAAGTTCGTGTTCGATACCTTAAAAAAACGCGCAAAGTCAAGAAACTGGTAACAAACAGTTCACAAAATTAATTTAAAAAACGCATTGAAAAACTTTCCCACCTTGTTCAGTCTCTTTATTTGATGTAGGAGAGCACATGTTTATGCAAGCATGTAAAATGTTACGATTCCCATCGCATCGTTCGGCCATAACTGTCTGAATCTGAGCTGCACTTGCTTCTGGAAAATTCACAATTTGTTTAATTCTATTACATGAGAAAGCATTTTGCAGATGCTTACTAGAATCCTGTTCCATGTTCGTGAATACTTGTTTGACACCGTCAAAATCGCACCGAAGAATGCGTGGCATGAGCAAGAGATTGTCAAAGCAAAGAGCTATAACCGCGACTTGGTTTTTGAGGTTCATCGACGGTATGCTGGGAATGGGAATGGTCGCGGCACCAATGCAAAGAAGCGGCACCAAGTCCAGCCAGTTGGGATCGCGAATTACGTCAGCGCAATCTTTGGCGATCGGGTATATGGTGTTGTTTCCATCGCGAAGGATCATGGAACACTCAGTATTCTGCAACGAAAAAAATGTAAGTTGTTGGTTCGAAAATTTAAGAAGCAGGTTCTTCCATTGAACACTTGCCTCTCCGGCACTTGTCAAGCTGATGTTTTGGGGCTGCAGGCCTAAAAATGCCGAAATGTCCGAAGGGATGTAACAATCCTGCACGTATCTTCCAGTGCTCAAGTTGTATATTACATAACTCAGTTTGCTACCGCTACGCAAAATCCCATGAATGCCTGTAATGTAAATTCAAAATAGATTAAATTTTAGTCAATGAATTTTAATTTGAAACATAGACAAGTTTGTGAATTCACCTTGGCAGTCTGTAGCTATTGTCAGAAGATTTTCATTCGAGATTTCGGGAATATTGACTCTCCTTGGTGTTCTTTGGAAGCAGTCCGGAGCTCGTGAATTAGTTGACGATTTGATAACCTGATGAAAAACAACGAATTATTATTAAAAATGAATCAATTAATTTTGGTCATTTTTCTTACTTGTAATTCGTCTTTTCGTAGAAGTCTGCAGTCTGCAAGAAGTTTAATCATTTCCTCCGCGGTCATGTCCTTGAAGTCGGATGTGCTGAAGTCTTTCTCCTTTGATTCTTTCTCCTTCTCCTTGGCATCTTTTGAGAAGAATTTGACGGCGACGTAACAACCGTCGACTTTGATAACTTTGCCTGAATAAAAATAGAAAACATATTTTATATAGTTCTATGCCAGAATAAAACTGCCATTGAATATTGAAGAGTGAATAAAACACTCACCAATTGGCACCGTTTTAACATCTTCAACGAATACAACGTCCTTCAAGTGCCAGTCTTCTTCGTCTTTTCTTTCAGATTCTCCTTCGCTTTTGGGCGCTGCGCGTTTCGGTCGTTCTGCAATAATTAATAAAAATAATTGTTGTTCTTTTAAATACCCACATTTTTGTAGAAAAAAATTGTGTAATGGCTTACTATGGCTGGTGGTGATACTGCCAGTATCGCTGCAAGTACTAGAAGCCGGTGATGGAGGAGGAGGCATGTCAATTCTGTCCGCAGTTTCCTTTTGATTGGATTTGCTTGGAGTTGAAGCACCATTCCCATTGGATTCACGTTTCTCGCTTAAATTATTTGACGGCATTACACCCGCAGGCAAAATTTTGAACCTGCACACCGCGTCCAAGTTCCATACAGCTGACAACAACTGCCCGACCTTTGGGATCCCATTGGCTATCGTGAAAGCTGCAAAACGTCATCAACTTGTTGTTGAAAGATGTTCTCAATTGATTTAAACCAGTTCTTACCTATCGCTCCTGGTTGGTAAATGGGACTGTTTTTCATGCAAACGTGAGTTCCATAGCTAATTTCAGTGGAAACGACGGCAGATGGTCGGTGCTTGCGTGATTTAGCTTTGTATTTTTCCCAAAGTTTCATTCTTTGAGCAAATGGTAAAACGCCCCTGAAAAACAAATTTAAAAATCAGGAAAATCTATAAATTTAGGATAATACAATATTCATTTTTTAATTATACGAACCACCAATAGAGAGCTCCGCTTTCGAGTCTGGCAACGGTGTACAAAGCACACGTGTGAAGCGATGCGATCTTGTCCAAAGTGAACTCGGTGAAGGCTTGGGCAGGATGTTCGAGTCTTGATGCTACATGACCCAAAAGTTCGTCTAGCCATGTAGCGACTCTACCACTCTCGGTACTGACGGAACACCGAATGCTTGTTGCGCTAACGTTGATGATTTTTTCTCCCACCAAAGCCAGCGGTATGGTTTTTGGGTGGTGCACATTTGCGTTCTCTGGATTCTTGTAAGGCTCAGAATCTGTCCACCTCCACTGAAAAAGTTGGCCGGTCACGGAAATGGCGATCAGTTCGCTGTAGAGCGATGCGATGTTCACAAAACGCGGGGCTAGTTCGCCGCTTCTTTCGCCCCACCACTCTAGTTCTTCCGAAATCCACAATGGACTTTGAGAGGCCAACTCTTTTTTCTTGTTGTCTGGAACAAAATATTCTCGTTAGTTGGAAATGTCATTATAAAATTCAAACGAAACTGTTTCAATAAAGTTTCATTTACCAGGGTCTTTTTCCCAAGAGTCTTTAAGCGCAGTCTCTAACCAGCGACGCGGTCCGTAATATTGGCGCTCTCTCCACCTGCTGAAACTGTCGCGGTCACGATCACGGTCCCTTTCGCGTTCCAATGGACGCTCGTTATCCCGATCATTTCCGAGCCGACGCGATGAGTTACCTCGACTGCAAACAAACAATGTTAAACAGGAAGAAACAAACAATTTTTCACATTCTTCCGAAGAAAAATGATCATACTTCCTGATTCCCGCATACCCAAACATATCTTCGGAAAACATCGAATCAGCGTCGATAATAACAGAGTGTTCGTTGCTAAATCCGCCATCCAATAGTGATATCAAGTCTTCCGGGACGTAACTATCAGCCGCATCGTCCGCGTCATCACCTTCCTCATCGTCTCGTGACAAAAGATTGTTCACCGCCAAGTTAACATCCAAATTGGTACGCTGTAAAGACATCAAGTTACACATATTTCTTCTTAATTTCTCCCATTCCTTACCAGTACCTGTAATTCTCGCATTATGAGATTTCGGCTCTTTCCCTGCAGGACCACTTGAGCTTGCGATATCAGATCTTCAGGAACAAACGGCGCGGGAACTGACACGATTGGTCTGGAGCTACTACCGCTGCTGCTGCCCATAATTACACCAGGTGGTCCTATTCTTCCGCTGCTTCCACCTGCGGTTCCACTACCGCTACCTCGTATCGCCGAATTGCTTCGCATTATCCTGGCTCTGGAACGAGACGACGCGACCGTCCTGACGTTGGCGCTGCCACCACCTCCGCTGCTGCTCGGAGCCGCATTGGAACTTCCAGTGTGTGTTTTACTTGTGCTGAAATTAACAATTTGTTTTGTAGTATGCAAATTTTTTACAATAAGAGCAATTATGAATTGATGAAAAAAAAGGAGCACGAGGTTTCGCAATTCACCTTCTACTTGGCTCATTTTTTCTCAGGTCCAGGCGGTCGTACAACACTGTGAATGCAACTCTACAAACACGGTTATCCTCTGTTAGCAACGCAATGTGGGTGGGCCCAACTACGATGCGTTTCACAGATGTTTTTAGTCCAGAAAATGCCGGCGAGTTGATGAATCCATATCTGTTGATTTTTTCAGAGACTTCCTTCAACCTGAAACATTTATAGGATGAGTATAAGTGGTCACATTTTAATTTATTACTTGATTTCCTGCCTGATGATTCAACTTTTTATCCATTTGAAGAAAAGTGCATAGAAAAGACAATGAAAAAGTCGGTATTTAATTAGTTTCGGGGTTTCAAAAGATTGGAAAACATGTTTTATTGCTTTTTTAAGTTACAGGTATTATTATCGCTACATTATCTATAAATATAGTAAGCATAGTGGAACTTGTCTATTATCTGAAACTTCTGAGTCATCAAATACCTGGTAACTTAACCAAATACAAGTCGCTGTGAAATTTCAGATAGCTTGTGCAAATCTTATACTCCGGCATTGATAAAAACGGAACTTCTTTTCGGAAAACGCAATTCACGAAAGAAAAGCAAGTTTTGTAAACCTACATAATTTTGTCAATTTGCCGATGATGCAATGATTGCAATTAGAAATGTCGCGTAAAAAGTTAGTGGTACAAATATAGCATCGTCATTGCACAAACACACACACTAAAGCATTTTTTTAGTAACGATGATTGATACTTTTCACATTCCACGCGATTTATAAACGCATTTCCGGAAACTCGAAAATCGTATCAAAATAACAGAAAAACGAAACTTTTTCATCTTTTCCAAAGTGATTGACGAGCCACCAGCAAAAGTTCAATTATTTTTTTGAAATTTCTAGACTACGGAATTAACATTTTTGTTCGATCTAATTTATCGCATTATTTGCTATTTTCGAATAAACAAATCGAACATTCGGAACGGACTAATTTATTTATGTTTTTTAAAAAGTGCAACAATTTTACGATCGAGGAACTTTTTTCCTGCCGCGAAATGAAAATTCGGTGTCACCCCTGATTTCGTACGAAAATATCAAATCGCGAACTTTTCAGATGCTCCATAATAAGCTATAATACACCTGAATAGGAAGCAATCATAAACGAGCAAGAGTGCATAAGTACTTTGAACTACATATGGAACGAGCAGGAATATTGAATAAAAAGAAAATGCGGCGAATGCGCGATTTTTGGACGACGCCGAATGGCACGAAGGAGTTTTTAATCGCGAACGCGACTTCGTGTCAGCGTCAAATTCAATTACGCGATTTAGTAGGCATGTAAAAAGGAAACTTAATATGGGATGTAACGAGGCTCGAATTTTTACCTGTCGTTGAGCTGATCGTCGGTCCCTGGCAGAGGATGCACAACGAAATGTATTGAGCTCATGTTGCGCGATGTTCGCAATCACGTTTTGATTGATAATGTGCCTTTTATTAACGCTTTTCTACATATAATTTCACTACATCAACGAAACGATGTTCAGCCATGTTTCGTTAAGAAACATCTAGTATGCGTTCTCAAACCTGATTCGATTCGACCAGTTCACAATGTGTTCTCAAAAACACGTGGATAATATTCGAGCCGGGTTTTTTTGTTCTTATCTGCCAAAGATAATAATTATTTTGCGTTGCCGGGTAGTGCTTTTTTGTTTTTCTTAAAGAAAGAATAACGTATTCGAGGTTTTACGTAGTTCCCAACTTGTTTTCTGTTTCTGTTTATTACGTGGAATGAGAGAGAGAGAGAAAAAGCGAGTTAAACAACCGGGATTGAATTTTAGAAAACATATTAAAAAAACAAAATAACAATTTGGAAAATTTTATATTTTTCTCTTTATTTCACATGAAAGAAAATAGTTTTTGTACCCAATGGCGTGTAATTCGAAAATTAGAAATGCGAATTATTAATCGAATCAAAATGATCGAATCGAATAAAACAAATAGCGCAAGTGTCTTGGAATTGGATTCGTCTCAGAAGCAGACGAGACGAAACTTCGAATGAAATATTACACAGCTTTTTCGAAAAACTCGCGTTTTTCCGATAAAATCAAATCC
Organism: Zelostemma sp. ZL-2020; assembly: GCA_022816865.1. Lineage (NCBI taxonomy): Eukaryota > Metazoa > Arthropoda > Insecta > Hymenoptera > Platygastridae > Zelostemma > Zelostemma sp. ZL-2020. Next base: position 16,773 of record JABFQM010000238.1, on the reverse strand, counting down.
GTCTTTTTCAGCAGACCTGGACATAATATTTTAACGTGCTTTCACCCTCTAGGTATATAACGTCTTTTATTAAAGGTCGTTAGATTTGCGTGGTCTCGTTGGGCATCGTGCTTTCACATTTTCATATTTCGAAAGTACTTTACGAATAATTCTTTTCCCCAGTACACGTTTTACACGGCTCGGGCGAAAAGTGACCAAGACGATTCGTACACGCGGAGCCCAATTTCGTGCTGAAAAACACGGAAACTGCTACATTGGAAAACACGCGTTGCTTTCGTCGAGTAAGTCTCGAAAAAATTTTCTATTTACAAAAACAAAGAAAAATACTGAGTTAAAATGCCCTCATTTCCAATCCCCCGATTCAACGGTGCGTGACGAAAACTCGAAAAATCCATAGTTGTTGTTTACTTTTGACTATCTTACACTTCGTAACCAATTTTCCAGATGTTGCTTCCACATGCTTTTGCGATCAAAGTGGAACGAAAGTTACCGATGAAAAAAGAAAATTTCTCGATGTTTTCCTCGTGCTCGGAAATGCCAATTTTCGTCTTTCGAACTTCTTTTTTATTTCGACGAAAAAACTAATCATTTTCCATTTTTAGAAATTTCGAAAACGATGAATCCAATCGTGGAATAATTCAGAGAAATACGAATGATCACTTTATTAATTTACTTTTATTTTTTAGGATGGCTCGGGGACAACAGAAGGCTCAATCGCAGGCTAAAGCCGCGGAAAAGGCGGCGAAAATGAAGAAGCAGCAAGGGCACAGCGCGAACGAGCAGAAAAAGGCGGCTCAGAAAGCGCTGGTTCACATTTGCACGGTGTGCAAGGTAAAAGAAGGCACTGCGGGAATAAACTCCAGAACAGGAATTAATCAATCCATTTTTTTAGGCTCAGATGCCGGACCCCAAGACCTACAAGCAGCACTTTGAGAATAAACACCCGAAGAACGACTTACCAGATGATCTGAAGAATGTATGAGACTAGAATACCTTGCAAATCAACGGGACAAGCAGGAAAGTGAAACAAAGTGCGAGTGTCAGTTGATTTGACTAACAGAGTGATATAGTTTAAGATATAATATAATGGTTAATTGACTTTGAAGAAAGAAATAAATTGATCCCTGTTGACGTGTCTTAAAGGAACTCTTGCACACTCGAGGAATGAATTTTTGCTCACGAGTCTCGTTTACAAAAGTATTTATTGATGCGTTTGAATGCTGCCTGATCTTTTTGCCCAGCTGACAATTTTTTGTAATTTCTTAGAAAGAATGGAGCGAGTTGGAAAAAATTGTCGGCGCTGCAGGACTGTACATTTGTAATAACTTTAGAATGACAATTCGAATTCTCAGATGTTCAATAATTCTCTGGTCCATGTGACATCACAGTTTCTCGTGCATGCAAGAAGCTCGATATCAAAACTTTGTTTTTTCCAAATGTTTATCGCGATATACTGCCACTTTGAAACAGTGTCTCAGTGTTGGGAAAAAATGACGAAAATTTGGAATCACTTTTCAACATTATTTCTGTCAGTAACTTGTTCGTCATTTTTTCCCACTGCTAATTCAAATATGATGTTGAGAAGCATTTGTGATACATGCAAATCTATTGCAGCAGAATTGTGCTACTTTTCTTCGTGTTCAGTCGTTTGTAATTTATTTTAAACTGGGAATTAAGTTTCTATGCAACCGTTACGTCAATATTAATTTTGTATTTAACAATAGTACTTATCTTTTCGTATGGCTTTTTATTGAACGTCATTTTAATGTATTTCTTACTACGAATTCTTTTATACTATACAAATGCTGTTGCATTGTCTTTACAATCGTGTCAACTCAGTGCTACTTGACGAAATTTATCAGGGAAATAAAGAACATTGTTAGTGCAGTTACATACGTTTACGTTAATCTCTTCATTTGTATATTATAGAATAAAATATAAAATGTTACAACTGCACCAATCATTGTAAATAATTACATTTATAACAAGATTTATATGGTGTTGGAATTTTGAATTTTATGTAACGACTTGTGCGATTTGGTTTTAGATACTCCACTAATTAAAAAATGCGTTCATCAGGGTTTATAAAAACAAACGCAGGCAGTTTTTTCTATTTTAAATTTTTATTTGTTCATAGTTGTCACACTCGCACATACGCGCGTAAGCGCGCGCGTGTTTGTTCATTTACACTTTTATTTACACACCTGCACAGAACAATCGCATACAATATGTACAATTTTAATTACAATACTCATATGTACACCTAATATTGCTGTTTGGCACACCCAGAACGTGCCATTTAAATACGCGATCATTTTAACTGGACATTCTCTTGGCTTTCAAAGTGCTTGATTCAATAAAACTCTTTTCGATTCGAAAATATAAAACCATGAACCAAAAAAAACGCGCGACAACGCAATTTTCAATTCACATTCGTCGTGAGAAAATTAAAATCGTAGCGATCGAGTTCGGATTAATTAAGAAAATTCCAATACCGTTTCGTTTATTGCTCTCAATACATATTTTTTCATTTGATATGCTGCTTGTTTTTTTCATTCTTCTTTTATTCCTTCAATACATTTATCGCTATGTATTTATAAAAGTTTCGCATTAGAAAATTTTAATCGAAAATCAATATTTCGTACTCTTCCGCGGTATCGAATTATAGAGAGAATAAATTGAATCGCTTTAAGCATTTAAGTAAATTGATTCGTGAGGAAAATGCATAATCACGTGTAAATTTGTACCGAGTCATGCACAAGCACACAAAGTTTTTTCTTCTCGGGTTATGATTACTCTACGCGCGGATTATTTCGCGAAAAACTTCGTCGGGCCGAGCAAATGTCATCTTCGATTTATTGCTTTTGCTCGGAATGAGCTATTTACACGTACATTTATCCGGTCGGGCCGAATTTTTTCGCTGCCCCAATGAATCCTTTCGATTCTTTTTGATTCGCAAACTTTACTTATTAGATCGGTAAAAATTATTGTAGATTTACAAAATGAGCAATGACAATACAGCGAAGAAAAAAACGTTTCGTTTTTTTCAACGTCCCAATTATCGCCGTATTTTCAGGGTTCATTCGATGACGTATGTGCAATCAAAATAACATGTTTTGTACGTTTTAAAGATAGTAAGGTAGTTGTCCCTAATATCGGCAGCGTCCCGATTGTTTTAGAAATACGAATTCGAAGAGTTACATTTGTTTCGTGAATTAAAGAACCGTTTTCGATTCGTCGATTGCAGGGCTTTTATCGCCGTTAATTAGGACTTGTACCTTACATTTTTCTGCATGATTCTACGCTTATGAAAAATACAAGTTGGTTGGTCCAGTAAACCAAGTGTTTACCGATACTCGTTTTAGTGTAGCAGTCGAATGTATTTTTGTTCATAATCATTTTATCAAGTACTACGCTAGTGTAAAAATATTGCATGGCGTTTCGCGTAAGACCTCGTGCAAAATTTTTTCATTAGGGCATACACCAGCAAATGTGTCAACCACCGAAGTAGTTTTATAAGCTCAGTCAACTTTTAAAGCATTGAACATAAAAGTTTATGAGGTAACGCTTCGCGTGTCGTATGCAACAAACAATTTGCAACAAGTTTCGTATTATAATTTCTCGTAGTATTTTGTTAAGTTACATTGTCGTGCAAGAGAAAAATGTAGGTTTCAATGCCCAGCGTAAAAAAAGGTTCCACCAAAAAAGCGATACTTTCGTGGCGAAAAAAATTGTTCTGAACTTGGAGTCATAAGAGATACGGATTTTCGTGAAATTCTGAGTTTTGCCATTGTTCCAGCAAACATTATGTGTTTTTGGTAGAACGTAAAACGATGGAAAGAATGAAATGAAATGAGAAAGACTTAGTGATTATTTTAAGCATTATTAACCATTATTTCTAAGAGGCGTTATAAACTTATAGTATTGCAATACGATTCGCTATCAATCACGATAAATACTTCGATGTTTCGAAAAAACTTCTTTACACGCTGTTTTCGTATACCGTAATAAATCGCACAGCCATGTAATAACGCATGAAGTCATCAATTTGATTTGTGTAAACTCGTTGCGAAGCAGTAGTGAAAGGCGCGATGCAAATGTTGTTTAACTTTATTAAAAACGTCTATTGACCATACGAAATCTTCCGTTCCGCTTCCTTTTTTACAATAGCAGAAAATATATTATTTTAAAATAGTTCCAAGTCGCAATGAAAAACATAACAATAACAGCAATAATAATAATCATAACGAGTCATAGAATTCAATTATCATACAAACCCGTGACGTCGTCACGTTAACTACGAAATAGTCTTGTTTTTACAAAGTTTTTCCTTCCGCAACGGGACAATTCGCAGTTGCGACAAGAACAATTGCATCGATTAATCTTTTTTCTGTGCGACTCGACTTTCCCGAGCAAAGTTCTCTAAAAAAGTGGCTTCGCGCTCGTTTCCCCATCGCTGGGGGAACAATCGAAACCGTTAAAACTCCGGAATGCGCGTGAAATGTATGTACAAGTTGATACACCGATTAAACAAAATCTGTCGCACCGAAAAAACTGAATTGCGCCCAAGAGAACATGGAAGCACCAACACGTCGCACGGAATACAGCGTTTTCCATATCGGACATTTAGTGTCAATAACGTCGGAATTCGCAATCGGTTTCTCGATGATAAAAGCACTAAATGTCGGACACGATCGATGATCTTACGTATTAGTACCCTCTTTTCTTAAATCCGTAATACCACTAGCCTTGTACAGTGTTTTCCGAAAAACTACGACTTTTTACAAATATTCTCGAGGTCTCGGGGGTGGCCTTTTCCGTTCAGACCTGTCCCTTTCGGAGCGATCGGTTCGTTCGTGTCTCTCGGATCTTTCGGCGCCCACTTCCTCACTACCTTCCAACATTTGCGTGGCTTCCGTTGCTTCCGTTGGACTCACGGGCTGCGCTAAAGGAGCGAGAGGCGCGGCGCCTTTATTCCTCGATTTGCTTCTTCGCTTCCGCAGAATCAATGGACCCAAGGCACTCGTATCTTCCCAGGCGGAAGAAGTCTGCTTTAGCCTGTCCAGAAACTCTTTGCTGACCTCCCTCGAGGAGCTCTTATACTCCGAAGAACCACCGCTCAGTCGTTCGGAGCCTGCTTCCTTTAGACTTTCACACGCTTGCGACTGATGATGATGGTGATGATGATGATGCGTCGATTGCGCTTGCTGCTCCTGAGATCTGGATGCGACGCGTTCACTCGCGGACGGTTGTTCTCTGGAATTAATCATTCATCAGGAATTGAAAGATTATTTTCACGGATTCAAAAGTAATGATGAATTAACTCACTCGATTTTATTAGTAGGCGTAGTACATGACTTTTGTTCAGCGATGCTACTTGTGGATCCTTGAGTGCCCGAACTACTAGGAAGGAGAGGCACTTGCGAGGACGTTGGCCCTTGATGAGCAGTTGCGCTAGTAGGCGTATTTACATTTCTTTGTACAGTCGTGGAGCCGCTCTCGACAGGACTACCACCCACCGGAATTCTCGTCATCAGCGTCTGCAGCATGTCTTCTAACTTTGCGAGCCTCTGATTAACTCGCTGCACCTCCAGCTTCAAATCGACCTTCACCTCGAGAACGGCCGCGAGAATTTCACGATCGCTGCCCGATTGAGTGATCAAACCACCGTCGTAACTCTCCAATCGCCTCAGCTGCAGTTGTTTCGACTCCACTATCAATTCCTGAACTTTTGGCCGCTCCTTTATCGCTTCCGGATCCGTGGTTTCCTCGATGGTCCCTCCGAGTTTGCCTATTTTCGGGAAGACTTTGTTCGAACCAGCGCTGGAGCTCGGGCGCGAATCTCGCGTGCTTAATGAACGCTTGATTGGGTCCGGGCCGGAAGCTGGTTCGCCCCCGGAATCCATGGAGCTGCCTTTAAGTAAAAACCAACAATAGTTTAAGGAGAAATTTTGGTTCTTTTCCGCTTTTAATCAAAAGAATCCATTTCGAATCAAACGATTCTGCTCAATCAAAAGAATCGCTTTTGAAAGGACGGTTTCGATAAGAAAGACAGCAAATTCTACCTAAAAGACGACCCCATTTGCTGATCCTCGGCCGGGCCGTATCGCCGTCCGTGATCGAAGCAGCTTTTCTTAGATGAGAGCTGTCGCTGTCCTTGCTTTCCTTGGCGTCGCCCTTTTCGACGTCGGCAGCGTGTCGCTCTTGCCGGCGGAATCTGTACGCGGAGAAACAGAAACGCTTTTCAGTATACGGCTTTACTTTAGCGCGGGGAAAGAAGTGTGGCCTCTTGGAATAAGTACGGTTTTCATAGTCTGCTTCTATGTACTAAATGATGAGGATTGAGAGTATTTACAATTATCAATCAACGTTATTAAAATAGACTTGCTGACAACAAGATCAATCTTTTCAACTTGGTTTACGAGGTACATGTCAATGGTATGTTGGGTGTTACATGCGTTTCTCTGTTCTTTATATTTTCGATAAAACGTTGGTCAAAATACAGACATCCGTGTACAGGTTGAAAATCGTGAGGAAAAACGGTCGAAGATATTTTTAAGTCCCGGCAGATCTCGAGATTTCAACGTGTACGCGGATTTCGACTTTTTACGCAGATCAGTAAATATACGGCTTTCGAAAATGCAGAAATGTAATATGCTACAAAGGCTGTTAGAGGTACAATTCCATTGGTGTTCACGAGCAACCTACTTAGGTGTTCCTACCGGATAAAAAATATTATCGTAGCGTTATAATTATAAAATTTAGGTACATAAACGTGGGAAACTGGGGTCGACTTTAGAGGAAAGCGCGTTGATCGGAGTAATTTTGCGAAATCGTTTCCTCTAGAGTGGACGATGGCGTTACAATACTGGTTACAAGCTATTTTGATGAAGGTTCCAGATGGCAATTCAAAGGAAAATGGGAGAACTCTGTGCTGCCCTTGCTACTTTAGGGATATTTTTTTACGATTAATAGGAAATTATGCTTTTGGTATTCGAGCGGGTCGCTGCTGCAGCACTTAAAATTGCCCGCGCGTCGACATCGTAGTATTGATTTTGATATAAAAAATTGAAGTACAGGTGACGGCAGGAAATTTGAATTCTAGAGTGTTATTATTCCATGCATCTCGTATTTGAGATATGTACACGATGTAAAACGAGAAAAAAACTGCTGTATATGGTATACAGCAAAACGGAAAAATGGTATATAATTTCTGAAGGCCGGAAAATTCAAACTTTGTCATTAGATTTTCGTTTCGAAATAGAAGCCAAGTTCATTTCATGCCAGTTTTAAATTTTAAAATTATTGGGAAAGAATGTAATGCAGATAAAAAGTTACGATAGAAAAAATCGAAATAAGATTTTCGCTCTATCAATCTCATATTTCGATGCCTATTAAGAGAAAGTACGTGAATATGCGCATGACAATCTAAAGGCGTTCTATTTTACAGCACTCTAGCATTCGTACAATTGCAATAAATATTTTTGTGATAAAATATGAAGGAAAAAGGTCTTAATTGTTATGTACCGTCGTACACAATTGTTTTTTTCAAGTACGGAATCATCGAACGCGATTAATTCGAGAGATTAATCAATAATTGGCAGATTGAAATAAACACGTAGAAGAATAAAATTAGGAAAGGAAGAGATTCCAAAAACGCATGCATGTGAATTAATGCATACAATGCACGCTCGTTGTTGACACATGGAAAAAAATAGCGCAAAGAAAGGACAACGAATGGAAGAGTCTTGTAATATGAATAAAACATTGATAACACGTTTTCCGATTGCAGGACGCAGTGCATTTTTTTACGCTGAAATGCCACTTTCGTGTGTAAACAACGATAAGTATGTAATTTACATCGACAGAATCGTTATAATAATTGTGTTCATATGGTACATATAATACGAATGAAAATATTGGAATTTCAAAATGAAATGGAAAAAACGATGTTAAGATCAATGATAAAAATATGAATGACAACAGTAATACAAGTACATACACAGCTCGTCTAAAAAGAAATCGAACTTTTTTTCTCGAAATCAAACTTCGAGGTTTAATCGACATTTTTGCTTATGTTTATTCGAAGTACAGCCATACATTTTTTACATGTTAAAGGACATTTCCAAGTCCTTTTTTTGGGATGCCACATCTCTCTTTATCTTATCATCCTTTTATCAGGATTTTCAGCTTCCGATGCTCTTTTCAGCCAAAATTTAGCGCGCAATGACCGCTCTGTGCGCTGAAGTATTGTCATGCAGCAAAGACCAGCTCCCTTAGGCACGATATTCAGACCAAATGCGTTTGATTCGGTTCCAGAGACGTTCTAAAACACCGAGGCAGTATTCCACATTTACATTCTGACCATTCGGGACAAATTCGAGGTGCACAATCCCCTTGGAGTCGTAAAATAAAATCAACAACGTCTCGATACGCGATTTCTGGAAGAGGATACTTCTGCTCTTGAACACTGGTCAACTGATCTGGAACAAAGCGTACCAAATCTTTCGCTTGTTCAAGTGTATACGCTCTACCAATATCCTGACTGTATTCGCGTCTTTAGCCAGAAATTTTTCAATCGAATCTTCCAACGTTGATGTCCTTGGAAGACCACTCTTTGTATGGTCTTCATTGGACTCATCATCATCTTTGAATCTTGCGAACTTGTCATTTCCTTATCATTTCAAATGTTTGGGTGAATGTTTTCTTCAATTTTACACAATCTAAGTTTTGCAGCGACCCAATAAAAAATAAAAAAGTCTCGAATGTAATCCTACATTGTTCGCACGGATGGCACAAGTGATTCAATTGTTCCGAGCGAAAGTTCGGTTTCTTTTTCGACGAGCCGTGTACATAATGATAAAAAAGTACGCAATTGTTTGTAGCAAAGATGGTAAAAAGAATAAAGAGAAATAAATACGTAAGAAATGAAATTGCCTAAAACTTGGCCACGGCGGTAAGACGGACACGGTGAGTTCCTCGTCAGAATCCTCGCTACGTCGACGAGCCTCGACAACTCTTGCAATGCTCATCTGCTGTTCCTCGTCAGTCTTGAACCTTTTCGGGCACAATCAGCCGGACAACGATCAACAATCACATCAATCTTTCACATCAAGCATTTACGCCATCATATTACATTTTCTTTTCATTTGAACGTCTAATTTACCAAGGATACATGACTTCGTTTACCGGAAAACTCTATTTACATTTATTACACAAACACAACAATTTTATTACAAATGAATGCCAGAGGCGCATACGATTTGCTGTTGGCTTTTGCGTGATCTTCGATCATGTTTTCCACCCTGACGTAAAATAACAGCGTTCCATCTAAATTTCATTTTTCTTAAACTAAGAATAGTTCTTGACAGGTCTAATTTAAACTCGAATCCCTGGCGAAATAAAGCTCTTATAGTGTTCTATAGCGCTGAAGGCAAGATCGATGATTCCATCAGGTTCAGAGCTAGACAAAGATTTGTTACAGAATTCGAAAAATTCTGAAGCCATTGAAATATCGTTCCGTCGAGATATTTTTGTTATAACTCGTGGAAATTTTACTGTCAATTTCTAACTTATTTTCATACAAAATAAGTCACTTTTCCGAGGACCCTATTAATATTCGAAACGATATTTTTTATGGAATTTAATTTTAGGACAATCGGAACCGTTGAATAAATCAACGGTACATTATTGTATCAGTAATTGCGGATTTTGGAATGGGTCCAATTATACATTAATTAAATATACTAGATATGCCTGTTTTCACTCTGGCTGTGTGTTAATTATTGTGCGATAAATTAAGTTTGTACTGTTCGATGTATGAGATTATTTAAAGGTGCGAAAGTAGATTTGCCGTAATTATAATTTCTGAAGAATGTCAATTTAAATTGATGCATTTCTTTACAAGAACATAAAAATTATAAATTGTAATTGTATCATTGTAAATTATCAAATCATCAAACTGTTTCAAAGTAAATAAAACTAAACGAAAATTGTTGGTGAAAAATTGCAATCGGGAGAATATTGTACCTCGGAACATTGCACTTTTTGCTAGAAATATAACGTACCGTAATTTGAAGTTTCTAGCTATAAATTTGTGCGATATATTGGTTTACTGGCTCTCCATTAAACCGTGGAATTAATTAGCAAATTGAAAATAATTCTTCGATACCGCGGTCAAAGTACTCAACCTTCTCTAAATTGAAAACGATGCACGCCGCCTCGAATCCTTCATAATTTTCGTAACAAAACAGGAAACCGAATGAACATTACCCTTGAAAAATGGCCCATACATGTTTCCTTTCCAAGGGAATCCGAAAGATTTATGGACGTTTATCTAGTACAAAAATATAATAGTCGTAGTACGCCTCTGGCGAAGCCGCGGATAGGTCAATGCAATCAACGTTGCGTTGATTAAAAAAACGTTTACTTGAGATATATGATCTCGACGCAAGAACCATACGGTTTCAAAGCCGTTGCTATAAAGACGCCATGTGAAAAAAACGTATGGAGACATCGAAATAAGGTTGCGCTTGGTCAAACTCCTCTTCATGGCTATTTCCGCGTGGTTCCAGCGTAGTATGATATTTATAACGAAGATGTATTTAATTACATTTATCTTTTCCCCCTTCAACCCCGCTGGAGTCGGCCCTACCTCGAGAAGATTTTGCGTACGAGATGATCCTGCGTCTGATCAAGTTGCGGTTCGTTCTTTCTTCTCTCAGCCAACTCTTTTTCTCGACGCACGTCGGCTACCTTCCGGAAAATGAGCTGAAATACAAAACAGTTGGCATGAGCTTCGCTCGTTTCCCGTTCCATTTTCGTCGTCAGCTTTTCCAGTGCCAAAGTTTCTTTTTTCCGATTCCGGGTATAAAGTAATCACTACAAATCATGCATTTCATGTCACGGCTTCGAAGTTAATTTTATTCCGAGTGAATGAAATCGATTTCCATTTACCGGGTCAAGAGGATTATTGCTTTGGCGCGGGAAGTTTGTTTTTTCCGTGCTTTAATCGTCTTTTTTCGCGCCGGGAAAGTACTCTTCGCAACTTCTCACGCGCGATTTTACATTTCTGTTATTCCATAGTGTTCGGCCGTAAAACCTGCTATCATTTTTTATTTTTACTCTTATGTCCATTTGCCGGGCGAATGGCCACTTCCGTTCTCGAGCGTAACGACATAATTTTCTCCTTCTACTTTAACTGATTTTTTTTATCTCTCGAATGTCACTGCTGTAAAAGTTCCCACTATTTCTTTATTTATTGCGACAATTGTCTCTCATTTTCGTACGTTATTTCGACGCGAAGCCTAGTTGTTGTCAATAATAAAGTGATTTTTATCATCGTTACAACATTTAAGTACCAGTTTGTTGAAGACGTAAATAGAACGTCGTCTTGTAAATGTATGAATTTGAACGCGAACTTGGAGCGGCAAAAGTGCGCAGGCGCAATTCTAAAAGTCGATATCTCGATCGGTCTCTACGAACACTACGAACGACACCAACTACGTCATCCCAGATAGCAGGCAACCCGAGTAGTAAGAGCAAGAGATGATAACAGCAGGAACGAATTTTCTTTCATAACCTCAAAGACATAATATTGTCAAGTTTTATTACTCGATTCGACAACTAAAATGTAGTGTCAAGTACGTCGCTGATTATGTTCATCCCAATCAAACGGTTCTCGGATTACCAGAGGCAAGGCATTTCTTCAGGTTTTTTACGTTAAAGTGGAATTTATGGATATACGGAGTATTTCGTATTTGAGATTCAAAGGTTTGTGCGATGAACATTCTAATTGGAGCGATATAATTTTGATGAAGACAGATGGAACGTTAGAAATGTCTAGTCATTAATTTAATGAAGATTAACGTGTCGCTTTTTCAAATTGCGCGGTGTTGATTTTGAGAGAAACCATTTTATCAAGATAATGTTTTGCTTTCGTAGTTTTTACCTTGACGGAATTAATCACATTTTTATTAAGCTTTTTTTAAATGGCAGCTTTCATTTTTCTAGGAAAATTTTCAAAACTGAATTTTTTGAAAATTATAAACATTTTTTTTCAATGGAACCAAAAAAAATGTGTTTAAATTTGGTACATGTGTTCACTTATTTAAATTGTGATGTTTTTCTGAAATTCATTATTTATTAACAATATGAATATTTTTAATGACATTAATAATCATTAAAATCGTCGATATGTACAATTAATAAAATAACGTTCAACATTCATCGACAAAATTGAGTGGAAATAACAGTGCATTTAGCAAAAACTATTTTTTGAATTTAAGAAAATAAAATTTTGTTTTACAACATTTTTCAGGACATTTTTTAACTTGGATAAAAACTAAATTCCAAACTTCATTCAATAACCATTAAAACCATCAATATTGTTAATAAATTTACATTAAACATTAACTAAAAAACGAAGTGAAAAAAAAACAAAACTCGTAATTTCCATAACAATTTTCGAACCTCGTCTATTTGTTAATTAACAAATCATAAAATGTTTTCAATACAACAAGAAACTTTTCCAAAAAAAATCCAAATTCAATAATTGTCAGCAACAAAAAGTGTCAATTTCCAACCAATCAAAACCCAAATGAACACAAAAAAATATTTTTAATTCCATCAAGACCCTAAAAAATCACTTAAATCCAAAAAAAACAAGTCCATCTTTTCCTATTTCTCAAGCAAAAAATAACCTCCTTATCAATTCAAGAAACAACCCGCACGAAAATGCACCCCGAGACTCGCTTCACCCGCGCTTCATTTCCGTCAAAAGTAATGGAAAAATTATTCATAAAAGAATCTTTCCAGATGGGTCATGGATCAAGCCGTACTGCTGCTGCGGCAAACATCCTCTCGCCGTCCGAGCTGACGCTGGTAGAAAATCTCTTCAAGTCCATGTCACGTAGCACCGGGTCCATAAAACGCGACGACATATTCAAGCATTGGTCGATCCACCTAGACGACGTTCTCCTGCAATTCGTCGCTCGTTTCCTCTGTTACGACCCCGTCAAAAAGACATCCAGCATAAATGGAGAGAACTTCGGTAAACTCTACGTATACGCCGTTCGCGGGAACCCCGAAGAGCGCGCGACCTTGTTCTTCCAAGGCTTCCAAGACGAAGAACAAAAGTTCACGGTACCCACCGAAACTTTCGTCCAATACGCCCGAGCAACGATCAATTCCTATCTCCGGCTGCAAAAGAACGCCGGTACCACGAACTACACGAGCTGGAACGTGATTGGCTGCACCATAAACCTGACCCGCATGAACATGCGGTCCCACAGCGTCTGCAAAGACCTCGCGCAGTACGGAGAAAACGTGACCTTCGACCAGGTCGAGAACTGGTTCTCCCAAGCAGCAGATTTCAAAACCATCCAATCCCACGTTTTCCAATGCCTCTTTTTGATATCGCAGAAGAAAGGGGACAAAAATGCCTTGGCTCGCATCAACGACGTCAACCTTCTCCCCCGATGCAAGGGCCTGGACAACATCCCTCATTTCCCCAGCATTTTAAACCTCAGCGACATCCTGTTTCTCAACATCAGTCTACCTCACGAACTACGAACCGAGTGGCGCTTCCTCTTCTCCAGCGAAATCCACGGCGAGTCCTTTTCCACGATGCTGGGCCGCATGGAAATGCAGGGCGCGACCCTCATCATCATTCAAGACTCCGACAATCACGTTTTCGGTGCCTTCTCTTCGGACAGCTGGACTTTAGGGCCAAACTTCTTCGGCAATGAATCCTGCTTTCTCTTTAAACTCGAGCCGGACATCGTATCCTTCCCCTCCACCAATTACAACAGGCATTATCAATACTTGAACTTGCATCAGCAAACGATGCCCAACGGATTGTTGATGGGCGGGCAACTCAATTACCCCGGCTTTTGGTTGGACTGCGAGTATGGCACGGGAAGGTCCAGCGTTTCTTGCACGACTTTCCTGAATTACTCGCAACTTAGTGCCAAAGAAAACTTTCATATCAAACACTGCGAGATTTGGGGAGTCGGGCCGGTGCCTACTTCCGACGAGGAACCGGTGAGAGGATCCAAGTCCATTTTGGACGTTGATCCTGCCTCGAAAGTGATGCTGGAGTTGGCGGGGCGCAAATTGCACAGCGAAGGCATTCGAGAGGAAAATGAGGGATGAAGAGGGAACGATTTCTTTGCCGAAAGAAGCCGTTGTATCATAGTTCTGTTTGTTTGTTCCCTTTGTCGACTTTGGATAACGTTAAAATCGTCGATGTGAACTTTTCTTGAATTCTGTACAGTTGAGGAGGATGTAATTTAAATTTGGAGAGAGCTGTTTTCACGTCCCAATTGTTAATCGAGTAGTGCACTTATGAAAACATTGTTTAATGAGTTCTTTAGAGGTGCGAATTCTTGACAACGGTTCAGTAGTGTAAACTGTTGATAATGATTTACATTAACAACGATGTACAATAGTTGACACCACTGAAAAGAATTCAGCGGTGCAAACTATTGAAATGCTCAATTTTTGTAAGCGAATGAAAAATATTGCGAGCCGAGTAGGTGCTTTTTGGGGTCGATTAAGAGACGCGTATTTTAGTAAAGATTTTTTGGAATTGAAATAAATTTTAAATTATTGAACATAGTTTACAAGTTCACTGTTTTTCTTTGTTGAACGTTGAGTTGTTTGTTTCGTGGTCGTCGGCGTTGTTTTGATTCCACTGCTACTTGTTGAAGTCTGGAAAAAATTGAAAATTTTTAACAACTTTTGACGAAATTGTTGTTTCAATTAAAAACATTGTAAATGAATGTTGCTTATCTGATTGTTAAGGTGCTTAGAACGAATTTCGCCAGCATTTTATCATGGTTGATTGACTTATTCCTGTAGTCGAGTACAATGAAAATGTAATCTGGTATTTAACCTTTTCCAAACTAATAAAATAATAATATTCTTCGCCTTTCTTACCTGCAATGTTCCAGAATTCCACCAGAAATCGTGATTCCTAAGCACTTGGACACTTCTTCACTAATTAAACAACGTGCACAACAATTATTTCGTAATTAAAAAGTACGAATGAATTACCGAGCAAGTTTTATTGTACAAAATATGTTTCTTCTCCGTGAACATTGTTAAGCTTAATTGTTTGTAATAAAAAAAAACCATCTGTGCTGCGAGTTCATTCTTGTCTTGTATTTCTGCGAGTATCCTGAAACTGGGCCGTAACTTCGTCAAGAGAATTGAATGCAATAACGACGTCATAATTAAACCAAACGAAAAAGCGGATTCCGCTAAAAAATGCTAAAACGGAATAGCACTGTTACACATTTCTGCTCCGAGTTCTAGTAAAAACGGAAATAAAGACCTGAAAAAAGCTTTCCCTGTTTAAATTATTTGCCGGAAAATATACCCTGAAGGAACCGAAACCTTTGAGATGTTTTTTTTTATTCAACAGTCTTTTTTATACGTAAAAAAGATTGAAAATTCACCAAAAGCGTTGGTAAACAATTTTCTCGAGGCACTTTCAAGATTCTCGAAACAAAATTCGAACGAAACTTTAATGCGATGCATGCTGGCTTCGTACCAAAATAATAAGATGACTTTTTTTCTTTAGCGTCTCTTTCGAATGTAGGGTACAAGTAAAACTTTCATATCAGCAGGTAATTTCCTTTTTTCAGGTAGTAAATTTCTAATTTAATGCACGCTTTATTTTTTACTAGAGCGGAATGTTATGTATTTATTTTCTTTCATTGCGGAATTTTCATCCCATACAAAAAACGAAAAAAAGTGTTCATTATTTTACCCCGTTTTTTAATAAAGGATCGGAGGTATGTTCCATTACAGATTAAATCCTTGTTGATAAAGGCAGAAGCTGGAAACTACGATTATACGGTATCATAAAAATATGCCATATTGGAAGAAAATTTCCATCTCCAACTTGCGAAATTAAAATGATACCAAGATTCACGATTATTTCTTTTTTCAATATTTGCGTTCTTTGCTCATCGAAAAACGGAACAACATTTCAAATAAAATTCATCTTCGTAACAAACCGAAATTCATGATATCAACATCGTTTTCAAATCAATTATTGCCCGAATTCTCTGAGTTTGAATTAATTTATTACAGATGAACGTATTGACTTGAATCACTAGCTGTTTATGAAACAACCTTGGATGCATTTCCCATTGCGGATCACAATAAATCGCTTTTATTACGAATCGCTACGAAACGTCGACGAGTTTTACATCGATTGTTACATGAAATGAAGTTATGGATATTTTCGTTTCCGATAACAGCGCAGTAAAACAAAGTTACTAGATTGACACAGAACGTGTAAACCATAAAGTAAAAACCAATAAAAAAGGGTAACAGTTGTTCATAAAATTGCGTTTCACTTGAGAAATTAGGGTGGATCGATACTTTAATGCAAGGGTGAATTAGAAAAAATCTTTATAACGCAACGTCAATAATTACATTTAATATGCCAGTATAATTTATTTAACAACATCTTCTTCTTCGCGAAAAAAAAATAAGCCACCGAAAAAATTGTGCAAAAATGCTCGTAACGAACAATTGAAAATTTTAACAGTTTTTTAAAAGAAAAATGTTTATTTCTTAGCCAATTTGCATGTTCGATTATTTATATTGTTCACGGGACTATTTGCAACAATTTGACCGTGGCGTTTTAAAAAATATTCATTTGCCAAAAAGATACATGCATTTGTTTAAAGAATTGTTGACCTTCTTACTGAACAAATGCATGTATCTTTTCGGCAAATGAATATTTTCCAAAACGCC
>JABFQM010000237.1:0-44064 GCA_022816865.1 Zelostemma sp. ZL-2020 | reverse complement strand
TTATTCATCGTATAGACAAATATATTCGAGTGGTCACTAATTAGGACGTACACAAATAGGGACATTTAACCTTATATTCGATAGGGCACTAATTGGGACATGGACACAAATAGGGACATTTACCTTATATGGTTTTCCGATTAAATCGGAAAATATTGAATCGGATGAAATTGAACGACGAAGACGTGAAAAATATCGATTCGAGGGTTAAAAATGTGTGTTTCTTCTTTTCGTTTGATATACAAAACAACTTGACAAATAGTTTTTAATGTTTATGTTGAAATTATGACAATGATGGAAACATGCGTAAGGTATTTATATAAAAAATGAAAGTTAGATGTGCCGTAAAAATTTTTGGGCATGCTTCGAATAGACGCTTTTTGGAAATCCCATTTGCCGTATTTTTGTCCTTTTTTTGCGATGATTGGCATTTTTCAAAATTTATTCTTTATGATTTACTGCCTCGACCATCTGTTGTTGGAAATTACACGGTGAAACGAGAAATGAATGCAATTAAAACGTAGTGATCGTAGATAACGGAGTACAAGTTTTCATTTCCGAGATATGCCTCCGCGAATTTTTGTTGGCATCGTTTGTTCTCGCAGAGAAGCGCATAAGTAAACTTTGTCATAGGTCGACATGAATGCCGTATTCATTTTTGGGCATGGTGTTTCGTCAGTTGCTTTTTGCGTTAAACGTAAATTACACTCGATTCATTGTTTAAAAGCCCGTAGTCTTTTTGTGAAGATACTTTCGTTGATCGTCAGGTACAAAAATGCGCCAACGTTTCTTCCAGTAGTACATTGCGTAAATCAATTTTTCGTTGGGAACAACATTTTTATACTTTTTTGACGTCGTGTATCGAAATTACATCAACACACTCGTCATTTTTTCCATTGCTCTATAAAAAAAACGGGATTCGCTGAATTTATCAATGTTAATCGTCATTGAACATCACGATTTTTTCACGTGATGATTTTTCCGGTCGAAATTAGAACACGTACAAAAACACTTGCACACATTCACTTAAACAAATTTCAGTTCACTGTGCACAAGTGTGATTCCGAAGAATTGATTTCACAAAAATTTGGAATACCAATTTACACAATTGTAATATGAATGAAATAATATTGGATGTAATCAATCAAGTTTTATCGAACGCGAAACCCATTATTTGCAAATACATTTCACAATTTTCAATCTTTCATAGAGCCAATAACGTTCCATTTATAATCCGTACGTACTTTTCTGGTATCATCTGTCGATAAATCGCAATTCATTGCATAACCTGAATATTACAACACCGAATTGGTAATTTACGAAATAACAGAACTTCAATTTCGAAGTTCGTTCCTAAGGTCAATACGCAATGACGACGTAAGGTGAAGGGATAAGGTTTCCAATCAAATCACGCTCTTGCAACTAACGAACACGAAAGCTTCAATCCGTCTGTTTGTATAAGCACTATTGATATACAGTAACATCTATGACCGTAATTTGTCACAACTAACAAAACTCGAAGTTTGTCATTTTCTCTCTGGCCAAAATTTCATCAAAACTGACAGCGAAATACGGTAATAAACATTTAATTAAAACACGCTGCCATAAAACTCGCCGACTTTGATTCAAAACGCGTACGCGATGGGTGAAACGTACGAAACATAAACGTTACTGTATATTCCGTGTGGGAAAATGGTAAATGACGGCATTATTACCGGTTCAGTATCTAAAGTCGTCAGGGATTTTAGGTTGTATATACTAACAAACACAAAATAGGGCTTCTGATGGAAGCGATAGTTTTAATTCTTTGGGTGGAAGGCAAGTAGTGTCAGCAATTCAAGTTTTTGCTGTAAAAAACTAAAAAGAAGTATGGCCCAAACTAGATTAAATTATGGGTCAAGGCCTGATTTAGAACTAGATTAGGTCTAGATTAGACCCGAATCATGCCTAAATTCAAGTCTAATTCAAGTCCAAATCAGGCCTGATCTTGTTCCAAATCAGGCCTAACTTTTTTTACACGGGTTTCTATCGCGTGAATAAAGTTTATAGTCGAAACGGAAAAATGTAAGGGACGAGAAGAGTAAGGCGCGTTAGGTAACGTTGACAAAACCAGTATTTAGATGTGTTTAATGCCATAGCAGATTTTACATCACGTTCAGCATGTCAAGTTTCCTCCATAACCAAATATACTCTACTCAGTTCCGTTTTGTTCTGTTGCTAAAAGTATGTCGTACCGATAAAGTCGAAAGATTACTCGTCCAAGAAACTGTTTCGATACGAACTTGCGAAGTAAAATAAATCCTTGAAGTTCATATCATACACACTAGAAAAAAGGATGCAGTTTTACGTTCTCGTTTCTATTTCCGTTTCGCGTTACATGGCTTGCACTCCCCGAATTCTTTACGTTGACTTTTCCGATTTGTTTCTTTTATTCTTTGGGGTTTTATAGTATCGCTTTCTTTTCCGACTTCGATTTCATCAAATTCTGTCCTTGTGCCAACAGCTCAGGAATCGAAAACAATCTCGTTGTATTTTATCACTTAATGCCCGGCTCCACGGCCCAGACCAACAAGTTACACACGTTCTATCTTCAGCAACGAGCTGATGGTCCTGATACTTGGGCAGACATCAAGGTCAATCAACCGCTAGATTATGAGACTATAAAAGAGTACAATCTTACAGTGAGAGTCGAGGTAAGTCTCGCAGAAAACAACATTTCGTGGGTTAGTTTTGTCAGGAACAAAAGTTTCAAGGCGATACTTTGCTTGCAGAATAATGGAGCCCAGCAACTTGCTTCCGAAACGACAGTTTACATCTTATTGGAAGACGTGAATGATGAAATACCATTGTTCACTGAACGAGAGCAAGAGACCGTTTTGGAAGGAGAGCCAGTTGGCAGCAAAGTGACGCAAGTTAATGCCATTGATAAAGATGGCACGTCACCCAACAATAAGGTACTTTGAATTCTGATTGAGCTCAAACTGGAGAGTCTGGGAATCATCATTTTCAAAGCTCTCGATCAATGCATTCCAAATTCTACTCGAGAACGTACTTCGAAACACATTTTGATTGCGAATATCTGATAAAATGTTCTTTGCGTCGCAGGTTTCGTATCATATAGTGGAAAGTACGATGAACGATGGGAAGGAGTACTTCGAAATCAATGAAGATACCGGCGAAATTTACACGAAAATTGTCTTTGATCGCGAAAAGCAGGGAGCTTATGCCCTAGAAGTTGAGGCAAGAGATGGGTCACCTTCGGCTCGACCCAACAGCAACGGCCAATCTAACTCCGGTAAGTTATTTACAACTTTTCAACATCCCGATGTCCGATATTCTTTATCCCGGAACATTCACCCAGTCACTTTCGCTCTGAAAATAATTAGAAATTTTCCGTTTCGACCTATCCATTATTTTATAATAATGAAACTGGCGCTTCGACGTGAAAGGTAAGTTTAATCAATTTATCGCCGAACAATCTTGTACACGGTAAACGAATTTTTTAATTGAAACTTCACATCTCATTTGCACTGGATTGATCCAAAAAAATGTATTTTCAACCCCAAAATGCACGCCATTCGATTTTTCGGCGCAAAAACCACAGGAAATCGAGATACTTTGGAAACCGTAAACGAAATTGGTACATAAATGATTCAGAGTCCGAATTGCGCAAAAAGGGGGGTGTCGAAATTACTCATTACTTGAAAAACAACTCGAGAATTCTCGATTGCGCGGGTTTTCGACATGAATATTATTGTGCAAAAATAAGCTCGATGGTGTACATGTTTTCAACAGATGCGAAAGTTGAACGACTCGAACAGTATATTGACTGACGGTGGATTGCGCGTCCCCGCTAACTGATTTCGCGCGGCTGCGCAAATCCGAGTTTCACAGCATCACGGAGTCAGTACCAAAGTCTCTCCCGAGCGTATTTCATCTTTCGAAATCTCGCGTAATCGTGTTCCATCGAATTCGTCGGTGTGATTTGTAGAATAAAGGTACCTTCTACGGCCGTTAATTCGATTCGCCCCGATCAATAAGCGAGCGGCGAAATCACGGTTTATCCCGGTTTTTACAGCCCGCCCGGGCCTCTCCATTAACCCTTAACTTGATCTACCCACCATGTTATGAAACAAAGTCGGAAAAAGTTTCAAAAACCGCCTTTCGTTGTTCCACATGCAGTTTTAAAACCATTCGAATAAATTCATGAAAACCATCGTGATTTACGTTTTGTGAACGTTGAAAAGCTCGCAATAATTTCCGTGTACTCGACGGTAAATAATTGGGATCAATCGCGATACAGAGAAAAAAGGAAGCGTGTAGAATTGCATTTTGTCACGCGTTTATAGTGAAATTGTATCGTCAAAATCGTGAGTCAATTCTTCCGATTGAGAATTCCATTGAAACCCGAGTCGTTTATATCATTCCCTTCTATTATATCCGCCAATGAATACAGTTGAGAGCATTTTCTCTCATCGGCAGATGAACAATAAGTGCAATACTGCTCGGAATCGTTTAACGGCCTGACAAGTACCGATATCACGATAGATTTCTCGCCGATTCACTATTCGATCTGCAAATTAATTACAACGTACAGAATTCGCGAATTATCTTGAAAAAAACGAAGGATCTGAAACAGTAGTTTGAAAAACGTAATTTGAAATTAATTCAATTCCAAAGTAATGAACGTTCTGCGTTAGCTTTGTACTTAATATAGTGCACTTTTCGAAGTGTTTACTGCTTTCGTCTAATGAATCAGTTAGCGCGCGCAAGCACGCATGTCGAGTTCCATTGTCGCATCGTTTATAGTGCTACGGCTTCTCAGTGTCTCTCGAAAGACTCATTCGCCTGAAGCTTCGATTAAAGAAACCACGTACCGTTCATCGCAGTACTTTGTGACTTTTCGTGTGCGTCTCTCTCCGCGGAAAAACATTGTCGTTCATTGCGTGATATGAGCGTCATTCTTAATGGTTGACCCGCTCAAACTTTTCTGGGTAATAACCAACAGTACTTACTTAGGTATGTTCCATTTTTCTACCTTCAATTATTTCTTTTTTGATCATATTTTTCACTGCATGTGATGATTTACGAAGTAGAAGAAAAGAAACGTTTCCCCGACAGTTTTCATGGTTGTAAACATTTTTCTTCGAGCCAAAGAAAATAGTGATTATTAAATACAATGATTAAATCATCAGTGGTACCATTGAAGTACAAGTACGAAAATCCGGATGATGATAAATTGATTTTCGAGTGCATAAATCATCGGAACATTATACTAAATAATAATGACATCAGGGTTTCAATACCTCTGCTCATAGATTCGATAAGCCACTAAGTAATTCGATTATTGATGTCATGTCGAGATTCAGAGGGTCAGATGATCCATTGAATCAAGTAGTTATAGACCTTCCAATTAATCAACTAGAAACTACTATTTAATCGTCGGAATCGAAGATACCTTCGATAAGAGAGAAATGGTTGGTTCCATAAATTGGATGAAAAATTATTCTGACGATGAACGCGAAGATCGACTCGTATTAACCGAATTGAGACTTCGAAAGTTCGAAAGGTCAATAGCTAGGAGGCAGGTCTATCAAGATATGCATCATTTAACCTGAGGAAACTTCAATTAAGGTCAAGTATCGTGTTCCATAACTGCAACATCGAAGCTTGTGTTTACAGGCCTGAGAAAGGAAAACAAGATGTTCGAAATCTAATCGGATGACGAGCTAATGGAAAGACAATACTGTCAATTTGAAAGAAGATGAACGCCTATCAAATATCTAAACTGACTATCATTGAAGATCTGGATTCCAAAAATGAATAACACTCTCGGAAAAGCAATTAACAATGATTCAATTAATCATTATTGAATTCGTGACACGGAGAGTTCTTCAGTTCAAGTTTCTGAGTTTGTTTTTCTGAACTCTTTTGTTCTTTATGGAAGAATCGTTGAATCTACAAGACAAATTTCTGATGAGCTACTTGTGATTTATGAAAATGAGAGATTGGAAATCTTTTACATTCATTCTTTCCGGGATGTACAAAACAGCACAATAGAATTTTGTTAATCCAATAAACGAAATTCCCCAGCAGCGTACGAACTTTTGAAGAACTTTTGTTTCAGACCCGAGTGGGTCAGTGCGAAGTTTGTGGCTTGTTTCTGTTGCTTTATTTCAGTTGAAGAGTTTTGTATCACAGGAAATGTAACTTTGGTAAAGCCGAAGGAAAATATGATGAAACGGATTAGCTATTTTTAAACGTAAATTACACTCGATTCATTGTTGAAAAGCCCGCAGTCTTTTTGGGAAAATACTTTCCTCGATCATCGGGTACAAAAATGCGCCAAAGTTTCTTCCAGTAATACATCGCGCGAGTCAATTTTTTGTTGGGAACAACATTTTTTTGTGATGTTTTTTCACGTGATGATTTTTCCGTTCGAAATTAGAACACGTACAAAAACACTTGCACGCGTTCGCTTAAATAAATTCCAGTTCACTGCGCACAAGTGTGATTCGGAAGGATTGATTTCATATAAAACAAAAATTTGAAATACCAATTTACACAATCGTAAAATGAATGAAGTAATATTGGATTTAATCAATCAAGTCTAATCAAACGCGAAATCCATCATTTGCAAATACATTCCAAAATGTTTAATCTTTCATAGAGTCATTAACATTCTGTGCGTAATTCGAATTCTCATTTACGATTACGTCCAGAAATGTACTCGATACTTTTCTGGTATCATCCGTCGATCATTGCATAACCCGAATATTACAACACCGAATAACAATTCACATAATTTCTACATCTTCCAAAATGTACATCAGCACAACCGAATTTCGTTAATCCAATACCCGGAATTTTCCAGCAACGTACAAACTTTCAAAAAACTTTTGTTTTAAACCCTAGTGGGTCAGTGAGAAGTTTATGTAGCCTTATTTCAGTTGAAGAGTTTTTTATGACAAGAATCGTAACTTCGGTTAAGCCAAAGAAAAATGTGATAAAACGTATCAGCTATTTCGAAAGCTCCATGCTTCATGAATTCCATGAATCGTAATTTCGGAGATGACACTTCAACGGGTGTGGCTAAGAAAAAAAAATGCACTGCGCATCATTGAAAATGTAAATTCGAGGAGGTTAAGGGAAAGTCGGGAACGAAGGGGAAAATAGAACGGTGCGAATAGGGGGACGAGACCTGAACGGGATACGGGCGGGTCGGGCTTCATCGATTTCTTAGCCTGTGCTCTACTAACATGTATTTCCCCCCATTTTCGGTCTACATCAACATGTTTCAGCAACCATAACATCGAATTACCGCAACCGCTTAATTCCCCGTTCGAAAAATCGATAAAATCTCAACTTTATGTTGCAGTAACCAAATTCATTCGTATCGGAATAGCTGACAAAAACGATAATCCACCATACTTTGACAAATCTCTTTACGAAGCTGAGGTAGACGAAAATGAAGACATTCAACATACCGTACTTACTGTCACCGCCAAAGATCACGATGAGTGTAAGTTACTAAAAGCTAAAACAAAATTGATATGGAACTAAATAACCCAAATTTATAGCCTCGCGTATTCGATATGAGATCACGAGCGGTAACATAGGAGGTGCGTTTGCGGTGAAAAATATGACAGGTGCCATTTACGTAGCGGGTGCATTGGATTACGAAACGAGGAAGAGGGTACTTCTTTCATTGTTCCATTCTTTCGTTGTAGCTTTTCTATCACTTTTCCAGTATTAATGTTGATTTCCATCTTCTAGTATGAGCTTAAATTAACGGCATCCGATAACTTGAGAGAAAATTACACGGTAGTTGTCATTCACGTGAAAGATGTGAACGATAATCCACCAGTATTCGAGCGACCCACTTATAGAACACAAATCACGGAAGAAGATGACAGAAATCTGCCGAAACGTATACTGCAGGTATTATACTGCTCAAATTAGGCCCAATGTTGGGTAGAC
This sequence comes from Zelostemma sp. ZL-2020, assembly GCA_022816865.1. Lineage (NCBI taxonomy): Eukaryota > Metazoa > Arthropoda > Insecta > Hymenoptera > Platygastridae > Zelostemma > Zelostemma sp. ZL-2020. The sequence goes on along the minus strand of JABFQM010000237.1, from coordinate 36,084 downwards.
CTGATTTATATCCAGATTAGATAAGGATTAGACCTGATTCGACCCTAAATCCAACTACCAAATGGGGTTTATGGTCTGATATAAACCATAGGTATATCTAATCTGGGTCAGAGTTAGGCTTTTTTGCATTTGATTGTTAGTGGAAAAAGCTCTATTTTCGTCTTCATGCTTATTTCATGTACCGTAGGTAAAAGCAACTGACGGCGACAAAGACAGGCCACAGAATATAGTGTATTTCTTGACCGGACAAGGAATCGATCCAGATAATCCACAGAATAGCAAGTTTGACATCAATCGCACTTCTGGAGAAATCAACGTTTTGAAGGTAAGAGAAGTTGCAGAATGTCGAAGCACCGCAATACCTTGAGATGTCATGCATGAAATATTTTTTCGCAGCCTTTAGACAGAGATCAGCCAAATGGAAGACCGCAGTGGCGCTTCACCGTTTTCGCTCAAGATGAAGGTGGCGAAGGTCTAGTGGGTTATGCTGATGTACAAGTGAATCTTAAAGACATCAATGACAATCCACCTTTGTTCCCGCAAGGCATCTACTTTGGAAATGTTACGGAAAATGGCACAGCAAGTTCGTTTCTGCGATTCAGTCTTTTCCATCATTTTGATAGAACTGCATAGACAATTTTCTCAACATTGGATTTCTTTTCAGGTATGGTTGTGATGACTATGACTGCGATTGATTATGATGACCCCAATGAAGGAACCAATGCCAAATTAGTCTACTCTATTGAGAAGAATGTAATAGAAGAGGAAAACGGATTACAAATTTTCGAGATTGAACCTGATACTGGAGTCATCAAAACTGCAGTATGTTGTCTGGATCGCGAACGCACCCCAGACTATTCCATACAAGTAGTTGCTGCGGATGGAGGAGGGTTGAAAGGTAGGATTTACGGATTGTAACTTAATAACGTTTCTTGATGTAAGGTATTTAGGTCTAAACTAGATGCAATTATGGGCAGGCCTGATTTAGACCCAGATTAGGTCTAAATCAGACCTGAGTTCTGCCTAAATTCAACTATGAAATGGTCCAGGTTAGACCTGCTCTTGTTCTAAATCAGGCCTTTCCAATATGAAGCCTAGTTTAAGCCTAGTTATAACACAAATAAATTATGTTCTTAGGTACCGGTACGGCGTCGATACGTGTAAAGGATATAAATGACATGCCTCCGCAATTCACGAAAGATGAATGGCAAACAGAAGTTGATGAAACAGACGGTCCCGATTTGCCGGACATGCCGATTCTTACCGTCACCGTTCACGATGAAGACGAAACAAACAAATTCCAATACAAGGTACAGAACCATCAAGAAAAGATACGAAGTCAACGTAGTTTTGCAGTTATTTTGGATAGCACAGTTCCACGTATTGATCTTCATTTCAGGTGATAGATAACAGCGGTTACGGCGCTGACAAATTTACAATGGTCAGGAACAATGATGGCACGGGTTCACTGAAAATTGTCCAGCCACTCGATTACGAGGATCAATTACAAAGCAACGGCTTTAGATTTCGAATACAAGTCAATGATAAGGTACGCATCAGGTCAATTCTTCGAAGAATTAAGTGATGAAGTTATGATTCTGACGAAAATGTTCATTTTTCAGGGAGAAGATAATGACAATGACAAATATCACGTCGCCTATTCCTGGGTAGTTGTCAAACTTCGCGATATAAACGATAACAAGCCACAATTCGATAGACCGAACATAGAGACCATGGTCCCGGAGAACGCGGCGATTGGGAATACTTTAGAAACTTTCAATGCTACCGATCCTGATCAGGGTGGTAAAAGTAAAGTTGCATACTCGATAGATCGGACCTCCGATAGAAAAAGACAGTTCTTCATTAACGAGAACGGAACTGTGTCCATACAAAGAAGTCTGGATCGCGAAGAAACACCTAGACATCAGGTAAGTCACTGCATATTTTCAACCGGGCGTTCGTTTTGAAATTGTCATTCGATGAGTGAGTGATGATGATATATTTCAGGTGAAAATCCTTGCTATTGATGATGGCATACCACCTAAAACCGCAACCGCGACCCTGACAGTCGTGGTTCAAGACATCAATGACAATGCTCCTACATTTTTGAAAGATTATCGTCCGGTGGTGCCGGAATATGCTTCGCCTATGAAAGTTGTAGAAATATCGGCAACTGATGATGACGATAGATCTAAAGCCAATGGCCCGCCATTTACATTCAGAATGGATCCGAATGCTGATGATATCATCAGGGCAAGCTTCAAAGTGGAAAGTGACAACAGTAAGTGAAATTCAAGCTAAACTGAACTAATAAATGAAATGTAAGATCTCATCTAGGTGGAATTGAGATCTAACTGAATCCAAATCAGGAAACAGAATACAATTTTTCATGATTTGAACCTAAAAATTTCAATTTCAGAGGGCGCCAATGGAGATGGTATGGCAATAGTATCTTCGCTTAGAACCTTCGACAGAGAGCAACAGAAAGAATACCTAATTCCGATAGTCATGAAAGATTCAGGAACTCCTATAATGACCGGTACTAGTACATTGACAGTGATAATAGGAGATGTCAACGATAACAAAATGCAGCCAGGTTCGAAAGAAATATTCGTCTATAATTACGCGGTAAGTGCTTTTGAAACTGGAACACATTGATGACAAACCTTTCATTTGTCTCAATCTTCATCAATTATTTCCAGGGACAATCACCGGACACAGAAATCGGTCGAGTTTACGTATACGATTTGGACGATTGGGACTTGCCGGATAAAAAGTTTTATTGGGAAGGTTTAGAACACACCCAGTTCAAGTTACACGAAGAGACGGGAATGATATCTATGAAAGCCGGTACTCATGATGGCAGATACCACTTGCGATTCAAAGTTTATGATCGGAAACACACCCAAACCGATATACCAGCAAATGTCACGATCACCATCAAAACTATTCCACACGACGCAGTTTTCAATTCCGGTTCTGTAAGAATATCTGGCATCACGGATGAAGACTTCATACGCGTCTGGAATTACAAGGTACCTAGAAGACGTTAATCAGACTAATCCTGCGATCTTCAACTGGAAACTTTAAGATGAGATTCCAGTTCTGGTCCAACCATGATAACATGATTGTTTTCTTGCAGACGCAAGAACTGTCCCGAAGTAAATCTGATCTATTCAGAGATAAACTGGCCAAGTTGTTGAGCATTGAACGGGAAAATGTCGACGTGTTCAGCGTTCAGTTGCGGAGAAAACATCCTCCATTAACAGATGTGAGATTCGCTGCCCATGGTTCACCTTACTACAAGCCCGTCAGACTAAATGGAATAGTGTTGATGCACCGTGAAGAGGTAATGATGCCAAGTCCTTCTAATCAAACGATGCAACTATTTCTGCGACTTTTCGTGATCATCGCCATTTTTATTCAGATCGAAAAAGACGTGGGAATAAACATCACAATGGTTGGCATCGACGAATGTTTGTATGAAAATGAAATGTGCGAAGGCAGCTGTACCAACACATTGGACATCAGCAATGTTCCTTACATGGTTAACGCCAACAAAACGGCTCTTGTAGGAGTCCGAGTTGACGTTATAGCCGAATGCACATGCGGTGCGCGAAATTTCAGCAAAAGCGAATCGTGCAGAAACAACCCTTGTTATAATGGAGGACGTTGCATCGAAGGGCGCTTCGGACTTTCGTGAGTATTCAATAGCACCGCTAAGACCTAAATCATGCCTAAATCCAACTATGAAATGGGATATCAGGTCAGAACTAGACCTTATCTTGTTCTAAATCAGGCCAAATCTTGTTTTAAACGCCTGAAAAAATGGAATGAACCGTTTCAAGTTAGGTTTAGAATGATGAAGAAGCTCGTATATTCATAGTATAAATGGAAATTGGAATTGTAAGCGCGATATTCTTTGCAGTTGCCAATGCCCTTCTGGATACAATGGACCGAGATGTCAACAAACGGCAAGAAGTTTTCGCGGTAATGGATGGGCTTGGTACCCGGCTTTAGAAATGTGCGACAATAGTCATTTGAGTTTCGAATTTATAACGAGAAAGTCGGATGGCCTTTTACTTTATAACGGCCCCATTGTTCCGCCAGAACTCGAAGAAACAATGGTATCCGGTAAGTCATAGAAATTATAGGTTTCTTCCGCTTTTTATAAAGCTGTGTCGAAATGATGATTAATAAAAAAAACGCACATATCTTTGAAATGTTTTCAACGCTGTGTTATCGAAACAGACTTTATCTCCGTTGAATTGGAACGAGGAACGCCTAGACTTCTAATAGATTTTGGTTCTGGAACGTTAGAACTCAAAGTCAAAACGAAGAGGACACTTGATGATGGCGAATGGCACAGGCTAGATATATTCTGGAACACGGAGGTAAACTGGGTGGATTATCTTAATTTCTAGATCTAATGATAGGCAAGCCTGATTTAGACCTAGCTAAGACCTACATCATGCCTAAATCCAACTATGAAATGGGGTACCAGGTCAAAACTAGACCTTATCTTGTTCTAAGTCAGGCCAAGTGTGAGCTCGATTCTTTTTACATGGTAATATTGAAGACCCATCGATCATAGAAATCTAAACTGACGTATTACGACATCCAGGTCGTCAAATTGATCGTCGATTATTGCAAATCCGCCAATATCTCCGAAGCGGATGACGGATCACCACCGGATATTAACGACTCAAGCTGTCAAGCTCAAGGAGTTGTGCCGCCTTTTAACGAATACTTGAACGCGAATGCGCCGTTGCAAATAGGAGGTCTTTATGTCGAGCAGTTCGAACCGGATCAATACAAATGGAAGTACATGCCCGTCGGAAAAGGATTCGATGGTTGCATAAAGAATCTCTTCCACAATAGCAAACTCTACGATCTGGCTCATCCTGGATTATCCAGAAACAGCGTAGCCGGATGTCCACAAACGGAAGAAATTTGCAGCAATCAGGAATCGACCTTTCGATGTTGGGAGCATGGTACTTGCGTTGGAAGTTTCAAGGAAGCTATGTGCCAGTGTAATCCAGGATGGACTGGTCCGGGATGTATGACCAAGACGATTCCAACGACATTCAAGAGCCAGAGTTACGTTAAATACGCTTTGTCCTTCGAGCCAGACAAATATTCCACTCAAATTCAGTTGCGCTTCAGGACTAGAGAAGTTCAGGGAGAACTTTTCCGGGTCAGCGATCAGCACAATCGAGAATACGCGGTTTTGGAGGTTAATAAACTTGCGCTCATCGTTAGGAGTGTTATGGTAGAAGAACACGTTGATCTGATTATCTTTCTTTCAGATCAAAGAAAACAAGCTGCACTTCAGATTCAACTTGAACAGCGTGAGAACCGAAGAACGAGATATTTGGCTGTCGGCAGTCACGGTTGATGATGGTCAATGGCATACTGTAAGGGTATCGAGATACGGTTCAGCAGCAACGCTTGAGCTCGATGGAGGCGAAGGTAGAAGGTTCAATGAAACCTTCTCCTTCGAAGGACATCAATGGCTCATGGTAGACAAACAGGAAGGGGTTTACGCGGGTGGCAAAGCTGAATATACCGGAGTCCGTACTTTCGAAGTTTATGCGGATTATCAAAAAGGTACCTTCACATCTCCATCTACCTGTAAATTCTCTTGAAATCAGTGATGAAGAAAAAACATCCATCAAATCTCGAAAACTGAATATGTCTTTAGGTTGCATCGATGATATCAGATTAGAAGGAAAGCATTTGCCTCTGCCACCGGCTATGAATGGAACCCAATGGGGACAAGCTACGATGGCTAGAAATCTTGAAAGAGATTGCCCATCGAATAAACCTTGCGTCAATGTCATTTGTCCAGATCCTTTCGAATGCATAGACCTCTGGAACGAATACGAATGCACGTAAGTACATCGATTCTATAGACCTCGTCTGGAAGCCATGGACATCCTAATTTTTGTGATTCTCATCATGAACAGATGCAGTGAAGGAGAAATCCCATCGCCAGACAATAAAGGTTGCCTGGACAAAAATGAATGTATCGACTACCCTTGTTTAAACGGCGGAAGATGTATAAATCAAGATCCTAAATTAAGATACCGATGTATCTGCCCAGATGGTTTCTGGGGAGACAATTGCCAATCGATTCAAGAAGGACAAACTCTGAAACTCAGCATGGGTGCTCTGGCAGCTATTTTAGTCTGCCTCTTGATAATCCTAGGTGAATATCATTGCAAAGGATAAATGCAGATATGAAACTCATAAGTTGCTCTAATGTGTACCTTCTGCATTTCAGTTCTCGTCCTAGTCTTCGTTGTTTACAACCGGAGAAGGGAATCACATATAAAATATCCTGGTCCAGACGATGATGTTCGAGAAAATATAATCAACTATGACGACGAAGGAGGTGGAGAAGACGATATGACGGCTTTTGACATAACACCTCTTCAAATTCCAATCGGGGGTCCTAAACTAGGGGGAATCACGGAAATGCGAGACAAATTGCCAACTTGTAAAATTTCTTGTAAGTGAACTCTGATTTGGCCGGACCTAAATTATGCCTGATTCAGGCCTGATTGGTCCACTTGATATTAGGAATCTCACTGAACATGATTTCACTGTTTTTCGTCTGATGCAGATCCTTTGGGACCAGAACCAAACGTAGGAATGTTTATAGAAGATCATAAAAAAAGAGCGGACGGTGATCCGAATGCGCCTCCTTTCGACGATCTACGAAATTACGCATACGAAGGAGGTGGAAGCACAGCAGGGTCGTTATCATCTTTAGCGTCAGGTACTTGACTCGCTCATACTATCTTTTTTACGGTAGAACTTCCACGGTAATCAGTGTTTACATCGTTATGATCTATCTTCTCAAGAATCTTATGATGACATCTTTTGTTGATGATGTTTTCGCAGGACAAATAAGCCTCGTTTCAGTAGATACCATAAAGATATTGTTAAGAGCATTCCGGAGTCGATTGGTCGGTAATGTAGGTATTTTCTTCACCGCACCTATGACTGCTAGGAAACTCTTCGTGGCCCAGCGATACCCCCCGCTGTTCCCATGTTTTACAGGTTCTAATGCTTCTTACTCATTTCGCACTCAATTTATGATTTTCAAGCTCCGATACATTCTTTAGTTACACAAGAACCATGGATGCTATAATTTGACAGCGTCAAAATCGTGATAAATTCGTATTTTCGAATTAAACTTTCGATGTAATTTATTTTACATTATTTTTCCATTTTCGCGTCTGTTTCGAACAGAATTTGGTAGTCAACGCGGCTCATTAGTGTGTCAACTAGCGTTCTGTAAATTTTGTGCCAATTTGTGCAGCCAAATCGGCGAATGACTGGAAATGAATTTAACATAGGATCTGCCTTACCGACCGAGCGACTCCGGAATGCTCTTAAGTTTCCCAACTAGTGTGAAAAATGTGTAATTATAACACGTTTTTTTGTTACCGACCGCAATGAACTGCTGTCGGTAACAGCAGACGACCACGTTAGGTTAGGTCACATTTTTGTAACCTAAAACTTAGGTTGTGCCAGAGTAGGTAAAGCAGTTTTCTTCGCCAGTGGTTGCCGACTGCTAGTAAAACAAAAATAACCAACAGTCGATAATTTATCTTGTGCATTTAAATGCTCTTCGGATTAATCAAGGCATTTTTATCAAAAATGTTCGTATTTGAATGACACGCAATCATGGAAATCAGAAGCGACTGAAAAAGTTTTGAAACAGGTTGTTATTTACATGCTCGTGAAGAAAACTTCGTACTTCTCGAAACTTCGAATATCGTCATCGCTCGCATGCTTAATTCAATAAAGTAATCATTTAACGCGCAATTACGCGAACGACGCATCCCGTGCGTGCTTGGACTTGCATCTTAATTGAGGAAATAAATGAAACCCAGAGGCTTTGTTTTGGCTCGCTTGAATCGTGAATCGTCACGCTCGGTAAATCCAAACAATGCCGCGGCGAATACAAATTTAATTCAAACTAATTTTTCTTCGAGTCCCAATTTCATGTTCTCATTTTTGGCGAGTTAAAAAAACGATACAACGTCTTCAATTCTATTTTCAAAGGCTGCTTTAATCGATATCAATTTCTCAGTTTTTCACGCGTAAAATCGTGGCGAAAGACGCGAAGTAAAAATGTTCAGTTGACGTTGTTTTCTCGTGGTATGTACTCGCGAAAAGCACGTTTCGTGCTGTCTGAAGCGTGCATCGCGCCTGCGTAGAACGTCGCATTGAGACTCTCTCTAACTACTTTTATAAAACCCCTCTCACAGTCTCAATTATTATTACTTGTCTGAAGGATTTGTGACAGTGACGGATTTATCCATGGAAGGCCCTGACAGTTACAGACTTTTACAAATGTAACAATAATTTAGAGATCGTATGCACAACTCGGAACGAAAAGTTTCGCTAATTAATCCCGATGACTCACTAGCTAAATTGAGAACTCACGATTGTTTATCAATTTTTCAGATTCGTAATTTTTAAATATCCCCGAAGGCTAATTTATCGATAATTATTGCTAGGTAATTAATTTGTGGAGGTAATTAAAGTACTGCGATATTGATGCTGAATTTGGGTTCTGGTTCTGCCCCTTGAGTAATTCGTGGCTGCCGGAAAATCCATAAACCCTTGTTGCGAAAAGCCAAGCGCCGAAATAGCGAACCTTTCCGAGGTTTCGCGTACATTCGGACGATCGATCCTCGATTTTTGACACGGTGCGAAAGAGGCGCGTTCCACGCCCAGCAATCGCGGTTCCGGAAATATTGCACTGGTTTTACACCCGAATAACTTGCATCTTCTCTTCACGCAACGATTTATTCATCACTTTGTCCCCTCATTAATTTGTATTTTGTCGATCGATAAAAATGCTGTGCATTAAACTTTAAAATGAGTAAATATTTACTTTCGGTGTATGAAGATAGTTTTTATCTGCAACTGGGATCGATATCAATGATTCAAACTTTGTGCAAACACGAGCATTTCACGCAATTTCATTGAGTAATTTTTAGTGTATCAGATTGCAATCCGAGTACGTCGGAAATTGTGCGTTAAGTGTATTTACATGGTATTGCGTGCAACATTCTCTGGTATCACAACAAAACGCGTCATAATTGGACAAATCTTGATAATCGTCGATTCTTCGGTTTTAAAAACCCGCGCATTCTCCAGATGTTTCTTTATGTACTTGCGAAACTTTTATTTCAGCGTTTTTTGCATTATCTAATCGTCTTTTTCTCGTATTGTAAATCAATAAACAAACGTTAATTGGCATTGCAACTGTAAACGGATTGCAGTGGAATTAAAAATAAAAAACAAGTTTTTTCAAACCTTAACAAGCGTTATTTTCATCCCAGCATTAAAACATGATACAAAAAATTTATAATCATATCAATTGTTGTTATAGTCGTCCGAAAATCAAAATAATTGCCCATCGGAGAAAAAAAATTGATCAATCAGCACACTTAATCTGCATTGAAAAAGATTTCATTTCACAGTTTCAAATCATTACATCCGAGTTTATTCAGGAGAGATTTAAACCTGATTCCAACTCTCTTCATCTCGTTAATTGATTGATAACTGCGAAAGTATATTACACGTATCGCATTTAATAACACGTCATGTAATGAAATATGAATTAGAGACATCAATTTACGACGTGAAAATGAATCATTGGAAAATTAAAAACTTTTTATGATACAGAATAAATTTGAATGAAAATGGCGCTCGATTTGATCATGGAAAATCGTTTGCTTCGTATATAATTAATGGACATTTGTATAAATTTCGAATTCGAATCAAAGACAATTTTTTTGAAACCTTAATCGAGATTTCATGAATTTGATCAAGATTCAAATTGAATTCGATTCAATTACAACTGCAATCGAATTTCTTCAATCAACGTTTGATAAACTTATTCGAAAGACATTAAATCTGATTTAATTGGAATTCATGCTTTCATTAACTCGTTCATGTATTCATTTTCATCATCTCATTCCATTCAACTCATAAATCCCTCGTCATTTTCAGCCTCAATTCACCACCCATATAGGTCAATACAATTTTTCTTGAGTGCACATAATGACACCCTAAAGTTATGGAGTAAAAGAAATTTAAATTTAAATCGTCAATACTGCGTCATTTTAAGGGTCGGCCGCACATTCGTTAAACTGCATCAAGAAATAATTTTCAAGAAACGTTTTTCATAGGAAATTCTATGCCCTTCAATTTCCCTCTGATAATAATTTCCTGTAAAACTTTAATCCAGCGAGTTACAGACAAAAAACCGCGTTAGTGTGCCTAAAATTTAAAGGACTTTTGGGGGGTTCATTTATTGGAAAATCCATCGAGTTTTCCCCGTGGAAAAACAGCCAAATGTCCATTAGGTTTTCCAATCGAAATTTCCGAGCCAAATAGACGTTTACAGCTGTGAATTTATCGAAGCAAGCGAAATCTGCGCCAGTCGGTATCCCCTTGCGCAGAGTCCACAACCCACGCTGTTGGCAACCCTACATTGGGCGCGTTGTCTGACTACAGCGGGTACACAGCCGCCACAGCCGGTCGATCGTGTCGCGAGCGCAGCAGAGCAGCAGCAGCAGCCGCGCGGCACTCGGCCAGCGCAAGAGAGGGCAGAGAGGGGCAATAATTTTCGCGGAGGGGGAAACGCGGGGAAACGTGTCCGGCTTAGTCGAGCTCGTGCACGCGTAACGCGCGAATCTCGGCTCTCTCTGTGCCGCCGAAGCTGTGCTCCGTGCGCGACCTTTTTTCTCCTTTCGCCGTCTTTGTCTTCCCTACCCCCCCAGAAGGGGAAGGGGAAGGTCCCGAACTGTCAATTCGTCGTCGCCGGGATTTAAAGGGGCGGAGGAGCGCATTTCATCACCGCAGGTGACTCTCTCGCTCGTTCGCGTCGTCCGTTGACCCTTGCCTCCGCGTACAGTAATGAGCAACGTGTGCCTGGCGGCGGAATCGCGAAGTAACGAGCTTCCCTAGTGCGTTTCCGACGTTTTTTTCTCCCTCCCAAAGGGAAAGACAAGAGAGAGACCAAACAGTGTTGCCAGGCATTCGCCGGGAGATTTTTTCTGCACCGGGAACACCCGAATTTTCCATTTCTTTCTGGGATTTGAGGAATAAGGAGAATCACGGGGTTGGTAAGATTTTCGTGACTCAGACGTTCGGGAGATGACGGAATCGCAAGGTTACGAGAGAAGGTATCGAGAGAGAGAGAAAGAGGGGGGAGAGAAAAGGCAGTCGGTGACAGTCGGCGGATTGCATCGGTAGAGTTTAGGGGCTCGTACCTAACCCACATATTCCTCCGCAAAAGGATATTGATTTTCAAAGCGAGAGATTTTGTACCCGACGTACGTACGTGCATCGGCCGCGTGTGCCATTTTGAAAGACATTTCGGGACAAAGGACGAAGTGTGCGCATCGTTCGACGTCGCGTTTCTTCCCTGGGACGTTTAAAGAGCCGAAACTCCTTTTCCGCGCGACTTGGGAGGGGGGTGAAATTCGCCGGTCACACCGCGAAGTATCGATTCCCACCCGCGACTTCGCGAATCGTAATTAAACGTCGATGAAACCAAAAACCTGGTTGAAAATAAGGAATTGAATAACGACGAATGCAGCCTCGATGCGCGCGTTATCATTGATAAATATTCCAAGTAAGCGGGATTTCGCGCGAAAAAGGGACATCGAATCCGCGATACCTCTCGATCCTTTCTCTCGACGTAGCAGAAATCCTCGAGCGATGAAAAAGAAGCGTTCGGTGCAATAAAAGCGTCTGGTTTAGCCCCGATCGAGCGCGAGGAAGATGCGTTTGGAGGACAATGTAACGAGGCAAGCGGTGCTCGGCGAGGGCCCGAGTCGTCGTTCTTCCTCCAAGACGGCCGGCGCGTTGGACTAGGGACTAGGAAAAAGGCAGGCAGCGGAGCAGCGGCCTCTTTTCTTCGCAGCTGCAGCAGCGGCGCAGGGAGGGCATGAAAAATATGTCGCGGTCCAGGCGGCCCAGCGGTGCCCAAGCTTCGGCAGCGGTGCTCATCTTCGTCGCTCTGGGTCTCCTGTGCCTCACGAATCGCGCCCAGAGCGAGGAACGCTCCGATATCGAGCAGACGACCGCCGGCGACACGCTCCCTCCCACCGGAAATGACAGCGATACGCAGCTAGGTAAATAATTAGGGAGCCGAACGAGCTCAACGAGCGACTCGTTGGGCGGGGATGCCGGATTTCGGTCCAAAAGGGGAAACCAAAATTCAGGGATTCAAAGGGTGTTTTAGGTACCTCCACGGACATTTCGGTGCAAAAGAAAAAATTATTGTGGCGTTATTAACTATGTGTTTAATAATTTTAGTGGTCCTACGAAAAAACATTGTGCATTTTTTCCAGCTCTGTTACTTAAATTTTGTATTTTTCAATCGATTTTGCTTTGTTAAATAATTTACCTGTTGAAAATGTTGAAAAGTTGAGTCGGTTGAAAAATGCAAAATATAACATTATAACATTGTTGAGAAGATAATTCATAACGTCCTTTTCGTAGGTTTCAATCAAAAGGAGGAGGAACGCGAAATTGCACTTTGATAGAATGAGATAAACAAAGTGATTAGCTAAATTATGAATCGATAAAATCCATCATTCGTCGAATTGAAAAGAAAATGAATCAAAGCGTGATTTAAACGAACTTTCCCCGGCTTTTAATGACGGAAATTAATTCCGCTTTCATTGCCACATTGAAATTGGAATGACCGTCGAGATTATTCCGGTCCGTTATTGCACTCCAGCGTCTCTTTGCCCATAATAATTGCGGGCAAAAAGACGATCGAGGCACGATTTTCGCCTCTAGACTTGATTAAGAGCCCTGACATCTAAGGAGATTAAGTGTATTTTCACGATCCGAATCGGCTCGCCCTCGGGTCATCCAAATCGTCGTTCAATTCTCTTCTCTACGTGAGTAGGATGATAATCTCATGAGCTGGGTCAGCCGAGGTGAAAAACGCGCCAAGTCTTGAAATGAAAGAAGCGACACCGATGAGACATGCGAGATTTAGAAAAGTGTAACCATTTTTTCTGCTTCCAATCGACTCCTAACGAAAAACGGACGCATATGGCCCAAATATTATTTATGCATGTTTCTTCATGGACATATATGTCCGTATATGTCTCCTATATTTTTTGAAAACTGTGCCATAGGTACATCGTGAAATACAATCTTGTTATTGTAACACCTTGCACAATAAACCCGCGTGTCAAATTATACATTGTACCCATGGCACGTCATAACAGGGCATATTGTCTTACACAACGCGAGTTATCGTTCTACGTGAAGCCTCGTTCAACTTCTCGTTTCGTGACGTCCCGGAGATGTTTATGAATCGAGAACTTGATTCATGCATTTCGACCGGTTCGCGCGGAACACGCGAATTTGCACATTTTTCCGAAAAGTTTCAAAGGAGAAAGGATTTATTTTACACATGGTAAACTTTTGATTTGATTTTCTATTTATAAAACCGTTTCTGTCGGCTAAAACTGCGATTTATTTCATACCAAAAAAAGGCCATTCGATCTTAGGTCTATTAGTAAAACACAAAAGGAGAAAAGGCGTCGATGAACAAAACGACGCATCTCGCTCGAGGCGAAACGGATATTAGCATAAAAGGCAGCTTTAAATTCCGGCCATCGTTTCGCGATCGTGTTGATTTTCTTATTACCTTAATCGTCGAAGCGCGTGCTTCGATTGACGGATACGTTTTCGCAGCGATCGAAAGGAAGCCAAGGAAATGCGCTCCGCGCGGACGGAATCCTCTTCGCGAGAAACGGGATCGCCGCAGTTTCAGCGCGCATAACTCACGTACGCGTGCCTGCATGTGTTCGTATTCTCGGCGTTGCTCCCTTGCCAGTCCTGCCACGCCTTTTCAATATCAACCCGCATCATTATCCGCAGAATAAGCAATTATAAAACACTTAGAAATTTTCTACCATCATCGAAATTCATTAACCAGTCCCCTAACAAAAAGCCCATCTATTCCTTTGTCGATACGTTTGAAAAACGGTCAATCGGGCCCAGAAACTAGAGTTTACTCGAGCACGATAAGTCGTCGAAACCGGGCGATTGGGGCAGGTACGAGAGCGACTTGCGCTTGGTTTCGCCCAGATGTTTAGCAGGTGCGAGCTCGACATGTGCTCGAGGAAAAAGTATTTCGAGACTACTTTTTTCCGTGGCTGCGAAACGAAAGATTCGACATGGCCAAGGTTTAAAATTCTCATTTCGTTCGGAGTAGCGTTAACCTTGAATCCGAGACGAAGGTAATTCCCGTTTTACCCGAGTTCGAAGTGCTTATGTCATTACGCGAGCTTCTCGTCAAATACATACGTGCTTATGCATGCTAATTGTCATTTATCCAAAGGGGAATCCTCGTTCTTTTTCTGCTAACCCATATGCATTACGATTTTACGCTCGAAGGATACCGCAACTTGGGACTCGATTCCATTCTATGCATCGCGACCTGCACGCGCTTTCCCACCACTTAATATCCCACGATACGACCGCTTTCAAAGATACGAGACTTTGTGTAAAATAACGGATTGGGCGGAGACGGCGGAAAGCGTACTTGTACTTGAAATTACTTGATTTTTTAACGAGCGAAGCTCAGTGTCAAGCCCGCGATAAAGCCTCGGGAATTCTAGTTACGTTCGTGGCTGATGACTTAAGATAATCAACGGGGCGCGACTCTCGCTTGCGTTTGCTTCACGTACGAATATACGCAATCGTTTCTGCTCTGCCGCGCGTTTAATCCAGTCGGATTCGATGCCGCAATCGCGAACAATGGAACGTCTTCGGAAATGAATCTTCGGGCTTTTCCTTTCGATTTTTTTCTTTACGCGCCGAAAAGTATGGACTTTTAAATTATTCAGGGATCAAACTGCGTGAAACAACGTCGTCAGATCCCGATCTGACAGGTTACGGCAGCAATATTTCCATGATAAATGAATGGGAATGTGACACGATGATTTGTTTTGAAAGCAAATGCTCGAGCTTTTCACGCCGTCAATCACAAAAGTGATTGCTCGATCAATGAATTTTCAATCCCTTGAGGAAAATCGGACTTCCCTCGCGACTTTACGAGCTAAACGGCCTTCGATTGAATTTTGTTTCTCGATTTTTCATTGCATAACAATGCCGTCTTCGGAACGAAATTTCACGAGTCATCAAATGTAAAACACAAGCCGCGAACAGGTTTTTCTTATTCCACATCTCGATGTTGCAAACTTGTAGCGCTTACGCTCACGCTTACATGGGCAGAGTAAAGACAAGTTAGTCGCTCGTTACGTATTACGCCATGTGTAACGCGTACGCTCAAATTACCAGCGTGTGAATGACGCGAGCGTAAAAACGAGGAAAAAAGCGTTACATTCCCACGAACAATTGATATTTTCATATTCATGAACCCCCGGACGAATTACCATTTTATCTCGAGCCAATGCGGAAAGATAATAATTGCATTCGTAAAAGTGACAAAAAGTGTAACACTTTTCTTGCTCGTTAAAAAGGTCACGGAGTCAAAAGCTTTCCATGTTTCTTCAGGAGGAAAATAACGCTGAGCGAGGTCGAGGGCGTGATCGGTAAAGTGCAAATTGGGACGTTGCGCATGTTAATTCCATCGAATGCCCAGCAAATTGCCGCACGGATTCTGACATGGTGCCAATGGCGCCGTTCCTTTCACTCGTCAATAGTTCAAAACATGAAATGTGAAAAGCATGTCCGTGGAAACTTTCTCTGTTTTCATCTAAAATTAACAGAAAGTTGAATACGAATCCGTATATTCATTCATATTTCTAACCTACTTTACACGATTCGAGACGTTCGCCTAATTTCATTCACCGGCTTCTTATTTCCAACTTTCTTTGCACCGAAGAGAGATCGACGTAAAAATTCTGCAAGCATATTCATGGCAAATCACGCATTTTTTATAAATAATTAGGGGACTGTTTTTAACAAGATTATACTTGAAAATTCGCAAAATTAGCCGAGAAATCGAAGAAGAGGATCCCAGGAATGTGGCTCCGGAAACTGAGCCGACGTTCGGAGTTACACACACGCATATTCCGTATCTCAACGACGTTATGAGTCATGAAGTCGGCTGAAACGACGAGTCTATAAAAGATAGCTCGAGGGGTAGCTTTTAACGGTTCATCAAAACCTCATTGTCGCTTCGCCTTATCTAACTTTCCAGTTTATTAACTCCCTCCAAAGCGAAACAAAAAAATTACAACTTTTCTTCACACCCGTAAAAATACTCAACGCAGAGAAATGCCCGCGAAAGAAAAGCCATAAAAATGAAGCGGAAGTCGCAGGCTTCCAGGGCTAATTCAAGGCGGGTGGCAACATTTGGAATGAGCGTAAATGAGATAATGCCCGCAAATGCGGCGCGTCCATATGCCGAGTTGGGTCGCAATCATGCAAAAAGTCGTGCTCGGCGATGGTTAATGAAAGCACCGGATGCACGTAAAGTGCCTTGCTCCTGTTGAGAGCGCGTTATCTCGGAAGCGCTCCTATCGAAACGAAGCTTCGCGAATCGCAGAAAAGCAAAAAGCCGGCGCGAACTTTCCAATTGCAATTTCGTTTCCTCGCTTGCGAAACGCGCTTTTCCTTTTTCCCGTCGATGCGAGATGAAACTCTCGGATCGGAGAGATGCGCAGCGACGTACGACGGGCGAACTCGAATTTCCTCATCGAGGAAGTCCGCGAGGTCGCTTGAAAGGATATTACGCACGGCAAACACGCTTTTGTAGGCGAAAAATGGCAAAGACGGGCCGATGAAAAATTCAAACGCGACGTCTCGGGCGCGTTCGCACGTGGGAAAGTCGAATCGAAAATGAAGCTTTTTTCCGGCGTTGCTTTAATCGAAGCTTGTTTTCCTTTTTCGCAGTGCCGTCCAAGCCTCTGAATCTTACGACGCGTGGGATTACGTCACATTCCATAGATTTAGTATGGTCCAAACCGGAGAAAGCGAATGGCATAATTCATGGGTATCGGATCTATTACATGTTCGCCAATTACACGGACGTTAAGTCTCACAAAATTAACGAACACTCGCACAACGGGAGCATCGACTTCACTCTCAACGATCTCAGTATGTCCTTTTTTTTAACTGATTGGGTAAGAAGGTTTTTAAACGATTCGACATCGATGTTTCGACGGACTTCGAGTGCTGTCATAATTATGATTTTGTTAAAACCGTTTTTTTGTTTACCTCGAGTATTATTTGTTTCTTTGGTTTGACATGATTAAAAATGGAGTAATTATTCGTAAATCTGGAGTGTTAAAAAAAATAGTTAGGTTTAGTCGTGGAAGAAGCACGCAATTTATTAAGTCTTCCAAGTCATTTTGTTTATCAAAATACGTGGTTGAATTGTCTCGCCTTCTTACCCAAACAAACTAGCAGCGAAAAGAACAAATATGAAACTGAAATGGGCCTGTTAAAATTGCAGAGGCCGATACCGAGTATAAAATCTGGGTAAAGGCGTTCACGTGGAATAACGAAGGCGAGCCATCGGATCATATAATTCGCAAGACGGACGTTTTGGGCCCTAATGCGCCCCTGATTCTGAACCTGACGTGTCAAACGGAAGACGCGATTTATCTGCAGTGGGCTCGACCCAATTCCTTCTGGAATTCCATCGATTTCTATTACATAAATTACCGCGAGGAAACGGCCGATGATTACAAGGAGATCGAGTTACCGACCAATAAAGAGCACCTTGAAAGTGGCGTAAGTCCCGAGCGCATTTCGACCTTTTTATTTACGATGTTGAAGAACTTCAATTTTTTATTTGCAGACGACGATACCCAACCTGACGATGAACACGATGTACGAAGTGACGGTTCGGGGCGCGACTCGGAGCATGATTGATCACCGATTGATCGTCCAAGGTGAAAGCACGCCATCGAGGAAGGTTCTCGTTGCTCGGGACTGCGATAAAATACCGCCGCTCATGCGGCGCAGCACCAAGGAATTCAGTGCCGGTGTTATAGCCGGGATCGTTTGCGCTTGTTTCGCCGTCATGCTCGCCATCATGTCCTTCGTTTTGTGGAGGTGAGATGTTTTTCACCCTCCACGAAAGCGCGAAATTCATGTTACGAAATGAAATCCGAGCAACGTTTTATTGTCAACGATAAGAAACGTCGAGTTATCTTATCCGAGTAGAAACTAGATCCGAAAAATTACATTCGACACAGAAGAATGAAACCGTTGAAATCGAGAAGTTCGTTATGATTTTTTCGAGTCGGAAATGGCAAATGGATGACGTTATCTCGATCGCGGAACGAGATAAGATTGAGTGTGATCGACCTCGCGTCAATGGCGTCGTTGGATAGTCCCTAACTAGATACGTGGAAGCAATTATCCGAGCCGTGAATCACACGCACACGCCTCTCTCTCTCTCTCTCTCTGTCTTTCTCTTTCTCTTTCTTACGATTTCTCGTATCTATCTCCATGATGATAACGAGCGCTCGAGCTGTAATCAAACCGTGCCTCGCGACAGTGAGCTATTTACGAAAAGCGTAATTCGTCCCTCGTTATTGAGTCGTTGCGTCGACATGAGACGACCCACAGATCCGAGCGCGACAACCTCGCCGCTGAACAATCTGCGCCGTTACTTTCAGTAAGATACACAAATTACTTCCCACCTCGCGCTAACGCGAAAATCCCGTTGAAGAAGGTCTAATTAACGAAAATAAATCATTACGTTGTCTCGTACAATCTCGCGGCGGACAAAAAAGGGGACGCGCTCGCATTCCATTGTTTACGAGGCTTCAAAAACTCTAACCGCTCTTATCTTTTGAAATTCTCGGTTCACCATGTATCTTGATCTTTAATTTCACCTTTTTCTTGATTTGCCAATAATCGGTCGAAAACTTATCAGGCCGTGTGTCAGGCCTATTTTTAGAAAGTGCTTCCACACGGCGTATTATTACCTGGACTACCCGCCGCGGAATGTACCGACCCTCCAGGAATGGGAGAACAGCGAGCAAGACGGCGAGAGAACCGCCGTCGCGGTTCAACACTTCGTCCAACACGTCGCGTCGCTACACGCCGACGGCGATATCGGCTTCAGCAAGGAATACGAGGTCATACAGTCCGACACCGGCGATTACACCGTCGAAAACTCGCAGTTCGCCGAAAACAAGGCGAAGAACCGTTACCTGAACATCCTTGCCTGTAAGCAGTCGAAGCAGAGCAGTTCTTCTAAAATTATTCTTATTTTTTATCCCAAAAACAAACGAAACATTTGGGCTTTCATTCATTTCTTTGCTTTTCTTTGGACAGACGATCATACACGGGTGCAATTGTTGTCCTGCGGCGGCGGACCTCCTAAAAAGGGCCAAGACTACGTCAATGCCAACTACATAGACGGCTGGCAACGCGCGCGCGCATACATCGGCACTCAAGGTCCGTTACCGCCAACGTTCGATGGCTTCTGGCGCATGGTGTGGGAGCAGCGAGTGTCCATCATCGTCATGATTACTAATCTAGTCGAGAGGGGACGGGTGAGTGATTTTATCCCGGTTTACGCAATGGATAATCTTTTCAACTTCCCGCGATATATTTACAGAGAAAATGCGACATGTACTGGCCCAAAGAAGGAACGGAAACTTACGGCTACGTTCAAGTGAGTTTGGCGAAAGAAGACGTAATGGCGACTTACACCATTCGCACCCTGCAGATTCGTCACTTGAAGGTATTGGCTTGTTGATTTTTCGAATCTTCATTTTCAAAGTTACTTATGATCTTTACATTTAAGCAGATCAAAAAGAAAAAGAACGGGACAAACATGGCTGAACGAACTGTCCTGCAGTACCATTATACTGGCTGGCCTGATCATGGCGTGCCGGATCATCCTCTTCCCGTGCTGAGTTTCATACGAAAATCGTCCAATGCGAATCCGCCCGACGCTGGACCAATCATCGTCCACTGCAGGTAAAAAAGCGGGCGAGGATTGACCTGCGAAATACGCAAGGATTGTAAATTACTGATGAGATTGTATTTTCAGTGCGGGAGTTGGTCGCACGGGAACGTACATCGTGATCGATGCCATGCTGAAACAGGCCAAGAGTAAAGGGGAAATCAACGTCTTTGGTTTCCTCAAACACATCCGTACCCAGAGAAACTTCCTCGTGCAAACCGAAGAACAGTACATCTTCATACACGACGCTTTGCAGGAAGCTATCGAAAGCGGCGAGACGAATATAGAATCTAGTTATTTAATCAAGCACATACAAGACATGCTGTGCTCTTCCAACAACAAAACTAACCCGTGGAATAATTTGGAAGCTCAGTACAAGGTGCGACCTTGAGTTTTTCGTTTAGTTTTATGGGGAAAATAATACTTAATGTCCGCAGCTGGTGACGTCGTGGAAGCCCAAGGATTTCAACTTGGTGTCGGCCACGAAACCGTGCAACGTGCCGAAAAATCGCAACTCGGAGATCGTCCCCATTGAAAATTCCCGGGTGCACCTGGTGCCGAAACCTGGAATCGATGGAAGCGATTACATCAATGCTACCTGGGTCTCCGGTACGATCGAATCGTCATATTTCCAAGCGCAAGCGTTCATTCCAACTTTTTTACAGGGTTCAATCGGAACAGAGAATTCATCATGACGCAGCATCCCTTGAAAGAAACGATAATGGAATTTTGGCAAATGATGTGGGACCACAATGCGCAAACCATCGTAATGTTAACGCAGTGTAACGAGGTAATCAAACCTTAAACCTTTTTAATTGTAAAATCCGAGCTCGAAATAAACGTTGGCTTTTCAGGAGTATCCGGAATTCTGGCCGATAGAAGGGGAAGATTTGGAGTCCGATAATTTCAGAGTGAGGCTGTGCGGTATCAAGGAAACTGTCAGCGGGGTTGTTTTGAGGGACGTCGCGGTGCGCTCGTTGCAAGACGATTACGAGCTCAGTGCGAGAATCGTCCACGCCCCTATAAATCAGGATGCGCCGTGGCCTCACAACAACAACCCCAAGGCTTTCGTCAACGTCATTCAGGACTTCCACAGGGATTATCAGAATGGACCTATCGTCGTCATGGATAGGTACTTTTTTCGAATCAGGCGAAACAAAAGTACCCAAAAAAAGTAGAAAAAATAATCTGTAACGCTCGTTTTTCAAGGTACGGCGGCATCGAAGCTGGCCTTTTCATCCTGTTGACGACTCTGTCCAAGCAACTGGACTTCGAGCAAAGCGCGGATGTCTACATGTGCGCGAAATTGTTGTACATGAAGAGACCTGGCATTTTCCGAACCAAGGTAAACAAATGGCAGTTCTTTCGTGCCAAAATTGCGGATCGAATTAACATGTATTTGTGATTTTTTTAGGAGGATTACATTTTGCTGTACCAGTGCCTTGAGTCGATGATGTCGTCGAAGACGAGGGTCGAGCCGGATCTTTATACGATGGCGAACGGGCACGTGAGCACGATTCAAGAATCAAACGAGCTGAATCAGCAGCAGCAGCTCGCGCCGATGGACTTTCCCGTGAAAATCGGCGAGTACACGGATACCGCGGCGGAGTTCGTGCCGGGCTTTTCGATCCCGGTGCACGTGAGTCAGTCGAACGAGCACTGCGCGCAGAGCGAAGCGGATAATCGGGTCGCCGCGTTCGCGAGCCACATTGGCGCTATCAGCATCGACGTCAATGGCTGCATGACTAACGGCAGCATGCGCGTGCCTCCGGAGGGCATGGAAGCAACCTGCACCATCGTTCCACAATGATGGAAGCCCATCTTCGCTTGCAGTTTCGCTACTACCAATCCCATGGACCATCTCTGAGATTAAGGTGAAATAATGGACGAAAAAAGCGAGAAAACCTCGTTGCAATAAGGCAAATGTTTCGATGAAACGTGCGAGAGTTGATTGAGAATTAAAGTTTAATTTTAAATTTACAGAAAATAGGACGAAGAAGGTGGGACAGCAGAAACGCTTGCGGTTGAAGGAGTGCAAGGCCGCGCGGCATTGTGATATTGACAGGACGCCCACGGAGAAAAAGTTCCAGTGATGTTCGTATTCCGAGGCGACGGCTTTGATCGATGTGCCAGGGTTGGCGATAAGTTTGCGCTTCGGGTGATAAAATGACGTTACGAGCGCGCTGAAGCGCGTCTCCTAGTCCGCAGAATAGACAGAACATTTTTATTCGCCGGAGGCGAGGAAGCTCGCTTGTAAATAAACACGGACCATAAGACGGATCTAGTTGCCAAAGAAAGATTACTAATAATCCAGTATCCCTAAGCATGAAATCCTGGTTATGAGGCCAGGATATGCGTGTATCGAGCAGTTTTCTCGACGACGCTGCGCAATTCGTGATAATTGAAATGTATTAATCTCGTTCCTTTTTGAAAAAAACAGTGATTGAAATGTGTTGATAATGAGATGAGAAAATGGTTGAAATTGTATGATTTTATTTTTCTAAAAATCGAGCATTTGCGCCGCGTTGTCGCGAGGACGATTTGCCATTAGGAAAATGTTGTTTATACTAAGAAGTAAGGAGCCGTTTGAACGACGATGCGTGACTGGTGCACGAATCTTCCTTTTTTACTCTCTTTTTACAAGCTCTGTGCCTGCTCCTGAGAGTGTTTGGTCCTCGACTCGCTACTGCCATTTTTGGTAACTCGTTTATCGCACTCGAGACACGCGAAACTTTAGCACAAAGTTTTCCAATCGAAACGCATTTATTTACAACGTGACTTTCGTTTTGGCAAATTTGCAGTGGCCGTGAGTACAAATCCGGGCAACGAATTGTCTTTGTTTCCCCCTAGTTTTTCGAAATTCTGCCATTTTGTATGTTTTACCGGCGAAGGTTTGAAAAGAAAACATATCATTACTTTTAGCCGAGCGCTTCTTTTGTATTGTAAATTTTGTACGCCTTTTCGTCTTGATTCTTTCGAGTGGATCAACGCACAAATTTTTGCAACTGCCCAATCAAAACATTACACAATTTCATTGGAGTATCATAATTTGTGATGCATTTTATACTTAACATGAATACTCGAGTGTCCAATATAACTACTAATTTTAAGATATTTATCAGAATTGCCAGCGGGAGAGCTGAATTCGTCGCGTGAAGTGCGACGCTTTGCCTTTAGTTTTCGATTTTAAACAGAGATAAGTACAAAAGTATTATTCTTCTCGACGATCAAATTACAATTCAAACAACGAGAAAGTTCTCGGATGAATGTGGTATTTTAGTGTTTTAAGACGTTCAGTTTTTTGTTCTCAAAAACGAAGAAATTGCCAGAAAGAAGTGTGAGTGCCGAGGAACGAGTTTTCTTTCTTTTTTTTCGTAAAAATGGAAGAATATAACAATACCGTCCGAAATCGATCGAACCACGATTTCCACTCTTTTTCGACATGAAAATCAGCGTTATCTTTCCCAATTTTGTAACATCGTAATTCCTATCGATTTTTTACGAGATCAGGCGTTGTCTCATTCGATATAATAGCGCTGATAGTCATAAATGTAGCGGACGAGTAACGAAAATATTTGTAAATATACATGTGGATACAAAATATATGTAAATGAACGAAATGCAGAATTGCGTATGAATCGATCAATCAATCAGTCCCTCCTTTGCATCCGGCATCTGTAATATAACATCAAAACTTGTGGCATAAATGCGGTCCATAGAAGTGTAAAATCGAATCCTTACATTTTCTTCCCACAAGAAATGTTTTCAAAAATTCACACAATTTTATCCTACCGAGTAAAAAATGGGGATGAAGAACGTTACGAAGAGATTGTAATTATGGTAAATGACGTATTAGAAATTCGGAGCTCGAAGGAAAGCAGTTGTTAGGCACCTTAGATTCTAGTCAGTAAAGTGACGCACGAATGTAATCCTCGTCTGATTAACCAAAATTTTCACGGTTAAGAAAATGCCATTCATTATCCTTTTTTATTGTAAATATTAACTCCTGACAATGTTGATGACAAAGTCACAGAACAATTGAGCAATCAACGAATCAATAAAAGTTTCTTACTCGGGACACTTTTAAATGATGAGTTAACGAGCGAATGTAATCGGAGTGAAAATGTATTTTCGTCATTCCAAGCAACATTTTGTACATAAGCATTGTATATATCACGAGTCGGAAATGTAGAGTTTGCGCGGCGATCTTGGAATAGCATTTTAGGATGCGATTTGTATCGAGACACTTCGGATTATACATACATATAAATATGAAGAAAATTATATATACAAGATGATAATTTAATATAGGCGACGAAAAAGGACTATTCGTAACGATACACGATAAGAGAAATATATATGTATATTATATGTTACCGAATTTACGCTCTATGCGGCTTTCAGTGTCTGTGACCACATAGAACTAAATAGTTTATAATTAGCTCGCTGTTGCACTGACGATACTTGTACTTTCGAGAACAGCAAAACCATTGACTTTTTCCCGGGCAACAATTCGAAGAGTACAACATGTCGTCAGTTTGTTATCAGCCACTATCCATTAACGTTAAAAGTCATTGCAGTTAACGGTGTAATCTAGATTCGACAAATCCCTTCTAAAGTAGAGACTGATTTTCACCGAAGACCTCTCGATGTATGCGACTCGGCAACTTTTTCTGCGCTCCTTTCCAAAACGAAGCCGCAACATTCATCGACGAATATATCAGACTTGTTCCAACGAAATCATGATGTTTTTGTAAGCGTATGAGATAATTTACCGATCTCCACGAACGTTTTTACTGTCATCCGCTGCCGCGTTTATGTACAATGTTGTATGGTAGCTTTCGTACCGAGAAACGTCAGATTTAATGAACTAGTCTGCAATCATTTACCACTGGAACAAATTGTCAATGGAGAGAGTAAATTGTAATTTGTATCAAATTTGAAAACTGGCATTTCATGCCAAGTTGGATTTTTAAGTTCTAAATACTCACGAATGAAAGAATCACGCAAGATTCCGTTTTTTTATTCGGATGACTTTCACGATGTCAATATAAATGCACCCTATTTATCGCGTACGAAAAAATGTGATTGGAATGATAAACGCAATGCGTGATTTTACCGGAAATTGTGAGTTTACGATCAAAGTCGAAAATATGCATTGGCCTACAATTAATTGGTTCCGTATGTGGTGGTCAAGGGTTTTTTTACCGAGATTACATTTTGACAAATAACTTTCGTCGAGGATGAAAAAGTGCGTACACCGGTCAGTATGATTTATGTATTTTCAGGCACGACTGGTGTTTTGTATAAATGTAGGTATGGCGGATTTCGTTTATATCACGTCGTTATAAAAAAATTCATGATATTATGTTCTTCTAAAAATAAATGGATGTGATAAAACGTTTTTCCATGCCCATGATTGAAAATCGATCCCTTTCTTGTGCGATTTTTTATCATTAGTTGTGTTTCGAAGAAAACGCGAATTGTTGATCGAATAATTATAGCCCCGTACTATTGAATGCTATGACATTTGTTTATTTATATTCACATTGACATGCTTCAAGGCACTCCACAGCCAGATTTTTCTAATCTCGCAAAGCAGGCTGTTGAGTGCCTTGAAGTATGTCAACGTGGATGCAAATAAAGTCTCAATTAATTTTCTTCAATTTTATGCTGAAATTGCTTGAATCTTATTACTTTTTCTTCGACAACGTTTTGCAATACTCGGATTCGGAAAAAAATATTCAGTTCCCTGTAACATAAAGTGAGAAAGGGCTAGAAATGAGGTTTTCCAAAAGTTTTTCCAACTCGTCAGCGTGTTTACTTTATTTATTCAACTTCAATTTACCAGCGTCCTTCCAAAGTCCGGCTGTTTCGAACAATTAAAGTTACATCTAAGTACATTACATCAAACGCGTGTTTTTTCCTCTATTTCATTATGATTCGGCGAAAAAATCATTTTGTAAATAATGGAAGCTAAAAGCGATCCTACACAAGGCCCAAGCCAGTACGCCCAATGATTATCCCACAGATTGTTCCACAAAGCAGGACCAAATGATCGAGCAGGGTTCATCGAAGCGCATGTATAAGGGTCAATAACGAGGGCCAGTACAAAAACACAAAAGCCCACTTTCAAAGCGGCGGAATCCAAATGTGCCGAGTTACGTTTATCCCAGAGGCCAGAGATCATAAACATCAAAATTCCAGTGGCCACAGCCTCGACGAATATGCCTTGCCACAGCGATAATTCATTATTAATTTTGGTGTTACAAAAACCGTCAACT
The DNA here is from genome assembly GCA_022816865.1 of Zelostemma sp. ZL-2020. NCBI lineage: Eukaryota > Metazoa > Arthropoda > Insecta > Hymenoptera > Platygastridae > Zelostemma > Zelostemma sp. ZL-2020. The sequence continues at coordinate 9,834 of JABFQM010000237.1, read as the reverse complement.
AATTTATTTCCGGCGTGTATTTGGTTCGACATGGTCACTACCTGTAAAATATGAAGACGTGTTTTTTTGTTTTCGATGTATTCGAGTTTTTTGAAAGGAGAAGAAAAGATCTTACTTTGATGAGGCCGAAACCGATGATGGCTCCTACGACTTGACTGATGACGTAGAATATTGTTATGTACACCGGTATCACCCCGAGAACAGCGGCGCCTAAAGTTACTGCTGGGTTTAAATGGGCACCGCTAATGTGACCAATGCTCTGTAAAGTTTATGTTTTTTATGAAAAATCTCAATCGAAATGAAAGATTGCGAGTGTTTCGTGCGTAAGATCTAGAAACGCTGGAGCATTTGGCAGAAAGTTGTGTAGTTTCGAAAAAACGGTGTAAAAATCAACAGGAAAAAGGAGAAGGTTTGATAAAATGTTTGATGAGCGAAGATAGCGGAGGAAAAGAAGAGAAAAATGAAGACCAAAAAAGTATAAAAACATTGAATCAGGAAGTTTCAACATTGTTGAATGTGAAAATTTTAGATTGGACGAACACAAGTATTAGTTTTACGAATTTTTTTAATATACGAATTTGTTTTGAATTTGAAACACATCAGGGTGTGAAAAAGTTTTTTTTTAATGGAGGTTGTTCAGTGATTGCTCCGAGACTAGTTTTTAATATATAATTATAATTTCATCAAGCTTTCGACTCCGAGTTTGAGTCCTTTTCAAGATGTGATCTAAACAGAGCGTTTAGTCCATTTTTTTTTAATGGTTTACTTGAGTTTTGTACCTGTATCGAAATCATAATAGCGAAAGCAAAGGAAAAGGGCCCTTGCCACGGAGGCGGAGACGGTCCAAAAGTTCCCAAGCATCCCAAGCAGCCTATCCCGACGAGAATCGCAGTTCCGATGACTTCCGCGAGACAGATTTGGAAAATCTCGAGCGCCTTCATGCCTGGACTTTCACCTTTCATGACCTTTAAAACAGATTTAGGGTCAATTATTTAGGAAGGAAAACACATTAATGATTAATTAATGACCAAATAATGATAAAATGGATACACATCGTTGACTATTTGAAAAAATACAAAAGCATAGTCGGTTTTTTGAACAAATTTGGACATATAATCAATCTTTTCATCAGTCGAATTTAGAGTTATGTATTTCTTTCTTTTTTTTTAACTTACACGGTAATTAATGTTAAACTGATTCGACTTTAAGACTACTCATTTTGTTCGTTTTTCTGCTAAAAATGCGATTTTTAGCAGAAAAATTCGTAAATAATCGTAATTCAAAAGTTAATTTCATTTGTATTGTAATTTCAAACTCAAAATGCTGTTTTTATTTTCAGCATGGATCGTTCATTTTTGCAAAATTAACAGTCGCAAAACAATGAGTGCGTATCCTCATTTATAAAGACAACGAATCCCGTTGTAGATGTTGACAATTTCAATTTTTACTCGCCGAAAAAAAATAAAACACCACCAGAAATTTTACCTCAAATTATAATAATTCCCTTTCAACTAAAATAATTAAAATACGTACAGTAATTTCTTCAGTCTAATTCGAGTCATCCCAATTTAAAATATAATACTTTGTGCAATGTTTAAAATAAATTATAATCGTAACAAAATTAAATTGTAAAAAATCCATAATTTTATTAAAATGTACTTGACACCAAGATTTGGTACTTGCCAGAATTTATTTCCGATATAAATGTACTTTATATTATATTTTACGTAATTTTACGTTCAAATTCCAACGAATACTTGGAAGGTTGCCCTAAAACTGAACTTAAATATGCCTTAGACATCTTTCGTGCACGAAATTGAGAGAATTATCTATTTCTACGTTGGATAAGTTCATTCACGTCATTTTGAGATAAGTAAAAAACGGGTCAGACTTATTGAGAAAAAAAACCACACTAATGATTTAATAATAACCAAATAATAATGAAATGGATACACATCGTTGACTATTCCAAAAAATAAAGACGCAGTCAGTTTTGTGAACGAATTTGGAAATATAATCAATCTTTTCATGAGTTGAATTTAGAGTTATGCATTCCACTTTTTCGGTGAGAATAGAAAAATTCACTAAAGAATATATGACCGCATTTCGTGATTAATTGCAGGTTTCTTATCGGACCATATCGATATTTGTAGAAACCTAGAATGTTGCAAGGTCTTTCGAAAAAATAAAAAACACGATTAGAGTTAAGATTCGAAACGAAAATCGATTCGCAGGGTAATTCCACTCGCCAGAATTTATTTCAAATTTTACGTACCGAGTTTAACGTATACTTCGGAGGTTGCCCTAAAACTGAAGTTAAATGAGTGTTAGATATCTTTCGTGTGCGGACTTTGACAATTTCAGGTTCAAAAAGTGAAGTTGAATGAGTAATAGATATTTTTCGTGTACGGACTTTGAACAATTTCAACTAATGTCCCTAAAAAGATATTAATAATGAATTTATAATAAATTGCAAATTAATGCCCTAGTCTTGAAATGTTTGATAAAAATGTGAGACAAATGTTTGTCACACTTTAAAACAGTTTTTTAACAAAATCCCGTATCGATTAATGATCAGGCTTCGGAATTATTAACGTTTGTATCAAGAATGTCGATGGTTGCGAACCACGCGCAATTTATCATAGCGCTCTGCGCGAAATAATCGAACTTGATTCTAATCTTTCGTTTTTAAAACGTAACGAGCGGGAAATTTGGGAAAATACGTGCCTATTCAGCGGAGTTCCAAAATAGTTTTATCAACCGGAGTTTCTAATGGGTCTTATCAAAGAATTCCGACGAATGCATTTTTTAAACTTTTTTTTCCAGATAACGTTAAATTGATTCACCAACATTTCTCGCTCGTAGTACTATTTTAAAAAAATCGAACGTACATTTCAATATTTTGATTATGCTCATTTGAATGTAAAAAAACTTTGAATTGTTCGTTGAAAAATGCAAGAATAAACCCGGGAAAACAAAAGCTCCAATCAGCCAATGGATTTACTCCAAATATTTTAATTATCATGTGAATTTCACGCTCAAGTTACCGCGTAACGATTTTTGCGATTTCCGGAGCGCTAGTTACGCGTGGTTCGTAATCGGCGCTCTCGATATAAACGTCGATCAATCCGAATCATAATCTGTAATCAATACGAAATTTTTCGAGTGTAATTTTACCAGAAATTGTAAATTTTTGATCGTCGGAAATATGCATTGGCCTAAAATTAAATTTTTCCGTATGTGGCGGTCAAAAGTGTTTGTTTTATCGAGATTACATTTTGAAAAATAACTTTCATCGAGAATGAAAAAGTGCGTACACCGGTCAGTATGATTCATGTATTTTCAGGCGCGACTAGTGTTTTATATAAATGTAGGTACGGCAAATTTCGTTCATATCACGTCGGTATAAAAAAATTCATGATATTCGTGATAAAACGTTTTTTTATGCTCATGATTGAAAATCGATCCCTTTCTTATGAGATTTTTTATGATTAGTTGTGTTTCGAAGAAAATGCGAATCGTTAATTGAATAATTATATCCCCGTACTATTAAATGCCATAACATTTGTTTATTTATATTCACATTGACATGCTTCAAGGCACTCCAGAGCCAGATTTTTCCAATCTCGCAAAGCAGACTGTTGAGTGCCTTGAATTATGTCAACGTGGATGCAAATAAACAACAGTAATAACTTTAAATGGTACTGGAATATAAGTCTTAATCACATTTCTTTAATTTTATGCTGAAATTGCTTGAATCCATTCACCAACATTACCTTTCCTTCAACAATGTTCTGCAATATTCATATCTGGAAAAAAATATTCCGTTCCCTGGAACATAAAGTGTGAAAAAGGCTAAAAAACAAGGTTTTCCAAAAATTTTTCACCTCGTCAGTGTGCTCATTTAATTTATTCAACTTCAATTTACCAGCTTCCATCAAGAGTCCGGCTCTTTAAAACAATTAAAGTTACATAAGTCTCGCATGTTTCATTTTTTCAGAGTCATCGTTCGTAACACCAGTAAAGAAAATTAAAAAACATTTGACTTTCAAAGCCGCTGTGCCTCTGTTTCCTTATCGCAAATCTCAATTGGCGAAAAAACCATTCTGTAAGTAACGGAAGCTAAAAACGACCCTACAAAAGGCCCGATCCAGAACACCCAATGATCTCGCCACACATTGTTCCAAATTGCAGGAGCTAATGATCGGGCAGGGTTCATCGAAGCGCCGGTCAAAGGGGCAAAAACGACGCACAGCACAAAGACACCGCAAGCCATTCTTAAAGGGGTGGAATCCGAATTCAAAGCGTTGCGTTTATCCCAGAGACCAGAGACCATGAACATCAAAATTGCAGTGACTATAATCTCGATGACTAGGCCTTGCGCTGGCGATAATTGATGATGAATTACGGTGTTGCAAAAATCGACGGATGACGCATTTTCGGCGTATATCATGTGCGGCGGAATCACTGCCTGGAAAATATGGAGAAATGTATTTTTTGTTTTCGATGTACTCGAGTTTTTAGAAGGGAGAAGTAAAGATCTTACTTTGATGAGGCCGAAACCGATGATGGCTCCTGCGATTTGACTGATGACATAGAATATTGACATGTACGCCGGTATCACTCCGAGGACAACGGCGCCTAAAGTTACCGATGGGTTTAAATGGGCACCGCTAATGTGACCAATGCTCTGTAATTTTTATGTTTTTTATGAAAAATCTCAATCGAAATGAAAGATTGCGAGTGTTTCGTGCGTAAGATCTAGAAACGCTGGAGCATTTGGCAGAAAGTTGTGTGGTTTCGAAAAAATGGTGTGAAGATCAACAGGAAAAAGGAGAAGGTTTGATAAAAGGTTTGATGGGTGAAGATGGCGGAGGAAAAGAAGAAAAAAGAAGGTTGCGAAACAGGAAGTAAAATGTGAAAAATTTAATTGGACGAACTTTTTGTGTTTTAAATTTGAAATACACAGTGTTTTTTTCTGGTTTCCTTGAGTTTTGTACCTGTATCGCAATCAGAACAGCGAAGGCAAAGGAAAAGGGCCCTTGCCACGAAGGCGGAGGCGATCCAAAACTTCCCAAGCAGCCCAAACAGCCCATCCCCACGAGAATCGCAGTTCCGATGACTTCCGCGAGACTAATTTTGAAAATTTCGAACGCCTTCATGCCTAGAATCTCGCCTTTTCTGGCCTTTGAAACAGATTCCAAATTACTGATTTGTGTAGAACTTCCAGGGTAATTAGTGTTCAACGGAAATAACTGTTTAAATTTTTTAAACTATCTTCTGAACAATGAAAATGATGTTTTATAACCATGAGAAAACAATTCCTGAGCAGAAATTATTAGCGAAAGACATCGCAGCAGTACAATGAAATTTTCTTTATTTTTTTTCCTTGGAGTTTTGCGTTTTTTAACTGATTTGACTTTACGACTACTCATTTTGTTCGTTATCAGATTTTAAACAAAATTTGAAAAAAGTTAATCACAAGGATAAAATTTGTTTGTTTCTGCTGTAAATAAAATCATGTACTCCTCGATAATAAATTATTTCCAACATTTTTAACAGATGAATTGTTTTTAATGCAATATCAGCGGGAAAAAATGTGTCTTTTATTGATAATTTTTGCTCGGTAATTGTAGATTCATTTCTGTACATACCATTAAAATATTGTTAAAAGCATAGTTAATAACATAGAAATAATTGTTCCTGTTGAACACTGATTTCCGTGGAGCCTGACTTGGTTCTTGAACAAAAAACATATGCATTGTTGAAAAAGCCGGTTGTGTTTCGTACATTTCGTATCGCATCACCACTGAATTCTCGGAATTTGTATGATACATTGTTATCGCTTTTTTCATGCTAATCAACCAACTCATTTCTATGTTGATGATTTATCTCACGTGGATTGATGCGAGGCGGCGTGACGTAAACTTATTATTTGTTGTGCTTGTTTCTGTTCAATGATGCTCTTGAGATTAAATTTGATTTGTCGACACTTTTATGCGAGTTATTAAGGTCCAATTATTGACGAATATGAATTTTAATGAAGAAAAAAAGGAAAAAATGAAGAAGTCTCACAATAATAAGAAGTTCTGTATCCACAATTTAATGTAAAATAATTTGAGAATGTTACAAAGAAATTGTAGAAAAACACGTTTAATATGAATCACGTTTTTCATCGTTCGATAAAAATTAAATTGTATTCCAAATTCCAAATTTCTAATGATTACAAAGAATTTTATAGTCTGCACTTATGTGTCAGATGATTCATTTATTGACTTTGTTTTACATTATTCACATTATTGTTTTTGCGATGCATTTAAAAAATAAAACTTGTGTATTCGCCCTCTACTATTTTTATTTTTAACATGGATCGTTCATTTTTTCAAATAAACACTTACAAAACAATGAGTGCGTATTCCCATTGATAAAAACAACGAATCCCGTTGTAGATGTTGACAATTTCAATTTTTGCGCGCTGAAAAAAAGACGAAAATAAAACGTCACCAGAAATAAATTATTCCTTGAATTATGAGAATTTTCTCGCAACTAAAAAATGGTTTCGATCCATTTCAATTTAAAATATAATATTTTGTGCAATGTTTAGAACAAATTATAATCGTAACAAAATTAAATTGTAAAGAAACCACAAATTTGAGAGAATTTGTTTTCAATATAAATGTAATTTTTATACCGCATGCATGATTTCGACCATTTTTATAAATGAAATGCCGAGAGTCATTTTACCTCTCTGACGTCATGCCATTATTCAACGCTCAAAGTTCGTGATTTTAAGCTCGTTCGAAACGCATTAAAAATGTCGAAATCGTACATGCGTTATAAAAAATGTCGTGTGTATCACGGGGACAAGGTCTTTTTACGCCTCACGCTATTTGCAGCACGAGTGGTCGTAGACCATGAGTAAAAAGACTCGGCGTAAAAAGACCCGTTTTGTCCCCTTGATGCACAATATACTATTATATTCAGTTTTACGTACCGAGTTTAACGAACGCTTCGGAGTTTGCCCCAAAACTGAAGTGAAACGCGCGTTAGATATCTTTCGTGCACGGAATTAAAAAAATTTTCTATTTCTACGATAGATAACTGCATCTACGTCATTTTGAGATAAGTAAAAGTCGAAACAGCTCTATTTAGTAAAAGAAACACTTTAATGATTGATTAATTACCAAGTATAATAATAAAATAGATACACATCGTTGATTATTTGAAAACATAAAAAAGCAAAGTCAGTTTATGAACAAACTTGGAAATATAATCAATCTTTTCATGAGTAGAATTTAGAGTTAACGTTCCACTTTTTCAGTGAGAATAGAAAAATACACTTGAAAATGCACGACCGTGTTTCGTGAGCAATTGCAGGTTTCTTATCGGACCATATCGATATTCGTAGAAACCCGAGTGTTGCAAGGTCTTTCGAAAAAACCAAAAATAAAAACACGAAAAATGATAAGATTAAAAACACTATTAGAGATAAGGTTCGAAACGAAAATCGATAGGTAAGAATTTCCCAACAAAAATAATAATAACCAATTAGACATTCATTGATTTTGACCTTGTAGAGTAAAATTGGGGAGTATTAAAATTGAAAGACTTACAAAATAAACAATTGACGATGTATAAGTGCGTGTGTTTTCAATTTTGTATTACGAGAAAGATTGAAATGTATTTCAAATCCGACTGAAATTCTTTCTTCCCGATTGGCAACTGAATAAATAAAATTCTTCAACGAACATACGAGCGTTTCATTGATTTCTGTGCGTGGGAGTTTATTTTCAACTTGACTGTGATTTTTTTGGTGCTTTATCGTACTGGTCCATTTATTTCTTATCCATCAAAACTTATTGACAAGGATCTGAATTTGTTTTCAGTTTTTATATTATCGCGCAAGAAAAATTACAGTTTTATCGATTTCCGGTTTATTATTTTTTCTTCGTTCAGAAAAACAACGTTTGTTAAATTCTTTCTATGGATCGCAGAACTGGTAATTACAATAGGAAGATGCTGATTATTCCGGTGCATGTATGCAAAAGATAAGATCTCTACCGAAGTAAATATCGTACTTACATAGTATAAATTATTTCCTCGACTGATTCTTGATTAAATTCTCAAAAATTGGCACCGAAAAGAACAAACATTTGGAAATAATATTTTAAACAGAACATATTTTCACATTTCATTACGTCGTTCAACATTTTTGTATCTCCAGTCCATAGGTTTTATACTTTTTTACGGAAAACATTTTTCGCGCGTGAACTTTAGTTTACATTTATATTATCTTCAAATCTTTGATTAATGTTTAATATTTGTGTCCTGAATTTAAACCTAGACCGCTCCGTACGATTCGAAAGACAACACTGATTCAAAATTCAATTTGCTCGAAGGTTTCACGTTTCGAATCGTTCTTAATGCAAAATCGTTCTTTCAAGCTTCGAGAATCGATTTTTTAAATCGATTCGCTGCCCTCGAAGATTCAAGCGAATCGATCTTTATAGTCCGAAATCGATAAGAGCGATTTAAAGAATAAAAAAATGTAATAAACATAATAATTATTCGTTTTCTACAGATTTTATTTGTTATCATTTTTTGCCGGTTAATTATTCAGAAGCAAACAATACGAATTTATCATTTAATTGCGCGGAATAAGGAAAAATAAAGGATATTCGATAAAAAAATACTACGACATAATTGTTTATTTCCTTATGAATTTTGCTTGTTGATTTTGTCATTAATATTGATTCCACACGTTCTAGCAGAAAATTAATTAATAAAACATACGAAGTAATCAACGAGAGAGAATAATTTTTTTCTCCTTGACGAAAACCTTCGAATCACTACAAAAATAAGTTTCGCCATTGGCAATCGGTAAATTCCAAGTTATTTATTTACTAAAACGTTTTAGAATTTTGCCGATGGCGACACTTCACGGGAAAAGAAGCAAAGCTGATCCAGCATGAAAACACACGGAGAAATCGAAAAATCTAGAACTAGCATGAAATCGAATGTCGATGATTTTAGCTCCGGAAAATGATGTTGATTTGACATGGTAATTACTCAAGTAATGTTGAGTAATTACCATGAATTTTTGAAAAATCTTGAATTATTATTATTTATCATGTACTTATTTCCGAAATTGAAATTCAGGATTTGTCGGGAGCGTCAGGGATTTGGAACGAATTGCACAAGCCAAACAAAAAAGCCAAGAAAAACACTGCCAAAACTGCTTCTTTTCGATTAGGATTACATTTTTATTTCTCTGTTGAAATTGCAGATTTCTGAGATTTATATTTTGTTTACCAGATTGAAATGTCAGTATTTATTCATGGAATGCCCCAGAGAATTCTTTAGGAATAAATAAGAGGCATTTTACATTGTTAATTGTAAACTTTCAACGTCTGGGTAATCTTATCAAATCTTTACATTTTACAAACATTATATTTCTATACCAACATTTTGTGACAGGCTCAGATATTTAAGTAAATTCACTTCTTGGAAAAATAACTTCCAGGATTCAATTTCATTTGAATTTGCATCTGCCTTCAGAAATTGTCGACTGGTCCTAGCAAGATGTGCGTTGTTGCACGCGAATACAAGCCGTACCCGTCGTGCGCTTCCGCTCCGAATTCTTCATAAACAATGATTCGGGTTGAACGTTACCGCGCATGACACTTGCCGACATGGATTTTCCCTCGAGGCCGATTTCCTTCGAAAGCGCTTTTGCAACGACCTGAGCATATCCCTTTCTTCGGTGCTCTTCCAAAGTTTGCGCCATTCCCAGACCACCCCAGTTATTCTGAATCACCCACGAGAACAAAGCAT
>JABFQM010000236.1:0-44119 GCA_022816865.1 Zelostemma sp. ZL-2020 | reverse complement strand
GTTCGTGGCACGCCCTGCAACTTCCTCCATTGTCCTTCTTTCCGGGATACTCTGCGAAGAAGGATGGCTCAGAACAACTATTTTGGATTCACCCACGGCGGGACGCAATATGGGTACGAAATCGCGCTTACGCCGCGTCCTTAGATCGTTCGCTCGCGAATTCGCGCGTTTTCGACTCGCGCTAGACACTTCGGTGAGCGTAACATGAGGCCGCGTTTATTCGCAGTGCGACGAGGGCCAACAGCCGGCTTGGCCGCCATTTCTTCCCGGGCAATGAAGCGCGTCGTCGCGATCGAGCGTTTTTTTCAATGGCGAGCGAACTCGCGGATTTAGTGCTTCGCGTGATTAAGGGTTTGTGATTTTTCAGGGCGACGAGCGGCGCGGCTTATCAAACTGGCCAAGCGGGATACGCCGTGACTCCGGCGGCGACCGCTGCTACTTATACCCAGAGACCCGCGGCCGCGGCGGCCACGGGATACGAAACGTACCAGGCAGCTGCTGCCGCTGCAGCGACTGGCACTACGTACGCCGGTGAGCATTCTTTTCCATCATTTTTCGTACTTAAAAACACGCTTTTCCTCGTTCGCGGCCTTTTCTTAACGCGCGTGTGTGTACCTGTGTGTGTGCTTCTGTCAAACCTCACGCTCGATCGATCCTGCGAATGATTTCGCAATTTTACATTGTTGTACTTCGCAATGCGCGGGAAATTTGAAATTCGACTTGGGATATGCATTTATCGGTTTCTTTTTACGTTTAGAGTTTTTGAGAATTTTAAATTTTTGGGGTTTTTTTTTCTCGATGTTTTAGCGGGAAATTTAAACATTTGATGGTGGTTTTTTTTTCGAAATGGGAAAAGAGGGAGTTATGAAAAAGTTTTATTTTGTGCGGAGGTTTTCTTATATAAATGTGATAAGTGTTGGAGGTTATTTATTATGTGATAAGTACATCTTAGTGGAAGTATCTTAATATCTGCGACTTACAACGCGTTATGTAATTAAAGTGAGACACAATTGTTGTTTGACATGAGAGTCAGCATTTTTTTCTTGGGTTGTTATACGACCTGGAAAACTTGGTTGAGTTATGAAATATCTTTAAAAATAGAATTCGTTTTTCTATTCTAAAAATGTTGTGAATGGTCTCAGCGAAATTTATGTAAAATTGGCTGTTTTTCTTTTATTTTTTGAAGGTTTTTTGAAACTTGTTCTGATTTTCATAGTTGTGGTTTTTGGAAAAAGTTTTTTAGTTTCGATAGTTACTGAAAACCTTGCAAAAATACAAAACATTGGAAAGGAATTTTTCCCACAAGTAACGAAAAATGAAAGAATTTTCACACTTTTTTGTACAATTTTTATTTTTTTTTACATTGTTTCTCGTGATTATTAGAACTTTACATATTTTGTTTAAAAAATGTGTACCACATAAACCTATGACCAAAATTCACGTAATTTGCTTTCAAATCCTTTTAATTTATAACCCATTATTTCAATGTCTCATAAAAAATCATTTTGTTCATTCAAATTGTTTAAAAATACATTTAATAAAAATCCAGATTCCATAAACCAAAAATGTAAATAATCAACCTAAATTAATTTGAATTTAATTTAAAAACTCTTCGAAATTAAACAATTTTGAAATGATGAGCTTGATGACGAGACTGAGGACTTTGCGACGACTTTGGATGATCGAAGATCCAAGTCTTTTGGTTCCTCGTGTTTCCGTTCGTCGTTTCGCATCGCTCCCAAGACGATTCGGCAATCTGATCAAAATCACAAACTAAAATAACGACAGAAAGCATTTTTTCAAGTTTGAAAATTACAGTACTAAAAGAAAATGTTTATCTCAATACAGCGGCGAATCCGGCTACAGTAGCACAGACTTACGACTACGGTTACGGAAGAGCTGCACCAGCGGCGTCGTACGACGCGACCAAGACCTACTATCAGCAACCTGCAGCAGCCGCGGTCACTTACACATCTACCGAAACTCATTATCAAGCTGCAAAGCCAGCTTACAGCACCACTAACGCGTACACAGGAACAGCTCGACAAGCCACAACCACTGGACAAGCTAAAACTTACCAAGCGTCTTGCACGCCGTATCAGCAGTCGAATCCTGCTCAAAACGCGACTTATTCCTCGGGGTATACTGCTCCGGCGACTCCTGCTGCCCCTGCATCTACAGCGTCCAACAGTAAGTCTCGAATAAAGGTTTTCGTAGCTGGTAAAGAATTCGTAACTCGTAAAAATGGCGATGAATGTTTTTACGTTTTCATTTATGGAGAATCTTTTTTTTTTCTAGTATGGAAGCCACTCGATGAAAGAGTTTCAGTCGCGGAGGAAAATGATTATGGTTAATAATAATCCTTGGAGGTTTTTGAACGCTGAAACAATTCGTCGAGTGGTTTCGATTTTGTAAAAAGAAAAAAAAACGTACCCCAGAACGTTCGACCTCTTTGCACGCTTTCCAAAGATCCGTTGAGAATGTGCGAGTGAGAAACGAGTATAAAACATGAAATTGATACTCTCATTATTGGTGGAAAAGTAGAAGCTGCGAAATAACTATGTCGAGATCTGTCGCAAATTGCACTGGCACAGTCACGAAAATATGAAGTTAAAGCAAGATTAAAATCACGGGTGTTAATTTGACTTCTCCAAAATTTGAGGTTTCAATTTCATTTCCTCCAGAAACGGCGGGTACGACGTATTCCGGCTATGACGCAGCGCTTTACAGCGCTGCGACTATGTACGTCGCTCAACAGAGTGCGAACAATGGCAATTCGACTAACCAGAAGACTGGAGGTTGGCAGGGATACGGCCGCAAGGGATTTGGTGCCGGCGGAGGAGGAATGAAGGGAATGCGACCCAAGCCACCGCCGAAGCCACAACAGCTCCACTATTGCGATGTTTGTAAGATTAGCTGCGCTGGGCCCCAGACTTACCGAGAGCATCTCGAGGGACAGAAGCATAAGAAGAAGGAGGCGTCGCTGAAGGTGCCGCAGCAGCCGCCGGCACGTGGTGCCGGCAACTGCCTGCGATGCGAACTCTGCGACGTCACCTGCACCGGGAACGATGCTTACGCCGCTCACATTCGCGGTGCCAAACACCAGAAAGTCGTCAAACTTCACACGAAACTCGGCAAGCCAATCCCCAGCGCGGATCCCACGGTGCTGAATCCAAAACCCGCCGCTGCCGCGAAGGCTGCTGCTGGAAAGAAGACGACGATTACCGCTACGCCAAAAATTAATTTTGTTGCATGTAAGTCGATCGATTATAGAGGCTTTACTTGGCGAGGAGTTTGATTAATGCATTTTTTGTAATATTTAGCTGGCAACTTGGGTACGGTGAATCAGCCTCCGGCAAATGAACTCAAGGTCGAGGACAACTCGGGCGACGACGCGGCGGAAGAATCAGCGACCGATGAAAAGGACATCCAGCCCGTTGGCCAAGAGTACATTGAGGAGAACAAGTCCGAGGATGGGAAAATCATCAGCTTCAACTGCAAGCTCTGCGAATGTCGTTTCAACGATCCCAATGCCAAGGACATGCACATGAAGGGTCGAAGGCATCGGTTTGCTTATAAAAAGAAAGTCAATCCTGATCTCGTCGTTGATATGAAACCGAGTCTGAAGCAGAGAAAGATGCTGGAGGAGAAGCTGCGTCGGCAGCAGATTCGAGACGAGTATATGCGATGCCGGGAAGAGATCAGCCAGATGGGTCCGATGAGGCCCATGGGTCCTATGATGGATGAGGAAATGATGTATTGGGAAGAGAGACGCAGGTACGAGGAGGAATGCGAATACTACGAGTGGTACAGGCGGTACGGTCGCGGACCTGGAGCACCGCCCATGCCCAGGCCGTTCCCTGGACCACCGCCCATGATGATGTTCCCAGGAATGCAGAGACGACCTGACTCTTCAGACGACAAACACGTCATCACACATCACGAGGCGATTTACCCAAAGGGAGAGGAACTCGATGCTGTTCAAAAGATCGTTTCACACACGGAAAAGGCGTTAAAATTCGTTTCCGATGCGTTGGCTGAAACTGGTAAAAATTGAATCTTTGTAATTTGTGGTTAGTTTGAGAATTTAGGGATCCAGTTGATAATGTGAATTGAAAAATTGCAGGAAAGAAACCAGCGTCCCCGACAAATCAAACCACGAATATTACAACAAATTCCATGGCTACCGAAGTGCAAGCTGTTGCCGCAGTAAAGACGGATGATCCAGAGAAAAAGAAACCAGCTCCACAGAAGGAGGATGGCAGCGACGGTAATCTGTTCTCGTTTCAAAAAGAGAAAGAGGATTCCAGAATCTTACGTGGCGTTATGCGCGTCGGCAACTTGGCAAAGGGGCTACTTTTATCCGGTGACAATCATGTTTGCCTCGTCGTCTTGTGTGCCGAAAAACCCACTAGGTTAGAAGCATTGAGGAATATTCCACTGAGTGGTTTATTAAATTTTGATTAATAAGTACGAATAAGACACGACTTGTAGGAAAAATACGAGATTCTCTGAGCAAAAACGCGAATAGTTGGAAAACATATCACTTTGTCGCGTTTTTGCTCTGAATATATATTATATATTTGTTTGATATTTGGGGCACTGCTTTGACCCCTTATCAAGATTTACAAAGACACATTCTATTAATTTGAAGAGTCAATAACTTGAGTTACAAATAAATTACCTCAATTAAACTTGATGAATGCAAAATTTCAGTTTAAATCGTTATTGAGTTTATTGTGTGTTTCTGTGATTTCTGAAATTTAAAGGGAAAAGTTATTTTAATGGTGTATTTTTTAATTTCATTAAAAACCCTTTGAAATTGAACAATTTTGAAATGATGAGCCTGATGACGAGACTGAGGACTTTGCAACGACTTCGGATGATCGAAGATCCAAGTCTTTTGGTTCCTCGTGTTTTCGTTCGTCGTTTTGCATTGCTCCCAAGACGATTCGGCAATCTGATCAAGTCAACTTATTCGTACTTACTCAGGAATATATTCAAGAACAACGTTTTTAACTTTCCGTATGATTTTAGGACGCTGCTGTGCAAAGTAGCGGAAATTCTGCCAGTCAAATTGAAGGAGGTCGCGCCGGAGGACACATATAATGTGGGGAAACATCCGGAGTCAGCGGCGCTTACTGTTTCCGGTGGAACCGTGACCGTGAGCGTGACTTTGACGAGTCCACTAATGCGCGACCCAACAAAAACAACGACCCCAACAGTCGCAACGTCAGGAGCGACGACGCCGACGACACCAGCAACCGCAGGTAAAGTTGTGTCCTCCCGTGCTCGCGGGGGCCAAGAAAAGGATAATCCAACGGCGTTGCTCGACAAAGTAAAAAAAAAAACGCGAGGCGGCAACCAGCCGATTTAGTTTGTTCTTTTCCTGGCCCCGGATGAGTTTGCAAGTTTTATTTTCCAAGCGCCAGGGAGTCGCAGGTGCAGCCAAGGACTTGGGGACCCCCCGATCGCGTGTACATAACCGACGATATCTGACGCTGATTTTGAATTATTTTTCCGACACAGGCGCTTTCCAGTGTGTCCACGAGACGCGACGAGCTCGGATACTTTTTTTTGTTCGTAGGGAGAAAATTAAATCGCGACTAAAAAAAGTATCGGTAGAGTAGCTCTGAACGTGGACACGCTTTTCGATCTCGGAAGAAACAACGCTGAGGCAATCTGAAAACTATGGACTTTTTGATCATGCAAAAGTAACGAGTGTATTGGCGAAGGTTTTATAACCCTCTATGTTTTTTTTGCGCGGGAACCGTACGGATGCCGTGTGCTGGTTTTTTTAACGACTCGTTTCGCAAGTCACAAAAAAAGGACGAAGAAAAAACAGCACTCAAGACATCGGTAGTCGTTAGTTTCGTTCTTTCGTAGGATAAAAAAAATGTTTTGTTTTTTACTTTACGAGAAAACGAAGATTCCGGGCATCGTTGAAGTATCTTTTGAAATGAAAAAAAAAAGCTTTTCGTAACGAGCGAACGATGTAAAACGAAAGATAGAGGGAGTCGACCGAGTTGGGCATGATCAAACACTCTAAGTGTTGTCTAAGCGTGTTGTGCTTTCTTTGTTGGAATCTCAGATAATGCTGGACAGCAGCAACAGCAGGGAGCTGCTCAACAACAAGCGACGCCCGCGACGCCTGCCGTGACGAAACCAGACCCGCCAGATGTACTTCCCAAGGCTAAGTGTTTGGAGGCTTTAGCTGCACTCAGGCATGCCAAGTGGTTTCAGGTTTGAATCAATCAACACTTAGTTTCAAAGTGTCCACGCCACTCGAAAGATTTCACGCTCAAGTATCCTTCATTTTGCCGCGAGCAATCGTTTTGTTCTGATTTTCGCGCGAGTGAAAAAGTTCTCTTTTCTTCCGCGAGTCTAAAGAGGCCGGGTGGAATCTCGAGATGGAAAAAAACAAACAAAGAAATAAGAGCAGTCTCAGAACTTCCAGCCTTGTGATTGCGTTTTGTTCCGAATACCGCCCCACCCAAAAAGCGAGCCTGAATTTGATCACATTCGACATTAAGCTTTTCTTTCGCTGTTACGTTTTTTTTGTCCGTTGGTCCCTGAAAATCTCTCGCGAAAATTCGAGTCTTTCGACGTAGACGAATTGCATCCGGAGAATGCGATCAGATAGCTCAGGCGTGGAAGAGTTTTGTACCTTGTGTAAATCACATCCAGAATAATAATTTCACCGTCACTCTTTCTCTCTCTCTGTCTCTTTCTTTCTTACTTTTTTTCTGTCGTCGTTTTTCATTTCCTTTCCGATGATCGTGGACGCGCACTTTGACGAGTTATAAAATAAAGGAAAATACAGAAGAAAAAAACAAAAGTTATTCTGGATTACGTTGCACTGTAGCCTAGACTGAGTCTGTTCTAGGTCTGTCTTGGGAAAATGTCGATTTTTTCTTTCCATTAGAATCCAAGAGGCAGTGCATTTGAAGAAATCAAAGTTGCACGAATTTGCTTTCGGAAAGAGACAGACAAGCACAAGTACACAGTGGTGTCATTAAAATACCGGGTGTTTTAGCTGTCAAGTCATTAAATTCACGCGAAACGAGAAGACAAAAGTAAGAGTCGAGATGCAAGTAGTTTTTTATGATTTTCTTTATTTTTCTTTGAATAGAGCGATCATATAAACACCCGGTAATATTTGATATGGGCTAACAAAGATTCGAGCGATTTTAGGCACGAGGCTGGAAGGTTAGCTAAAGCCCACACAAAGCAAGCGAAAGTTCAACTTAGGTTATAGACGGAATTTTAGCGATTTTTATTATATTGCTTTGAGAGGCACAAGCGAGCTTTTTTACGATCGCATTTGTATTCCACAGGCTAGAGCGAATTCACTGCATAGCTGCGTTATGGTTATTCGCATTATGCGAGACTTATGCAATCGAGTACCGACCTGGGGTCCACTTAACACTTGGGCAAGTCTTGCTTTTCTTTCAAACTTCCTTTTTTTTTCATTTAGAGAATTGTACTCATTGGATTTTGGAATTTTCAGGCTTTGGAATTGTTGACCGAGAAAGTGATAAGTACGGCTGGTGGTCCACTCAGTCCAGGGGAAGCTTTGAGACGACTACTCGAATGCGTTGCAGGAGGAATATTATTGCCTGGTGGTCCAGGTGCGAAAGTCTATGAGAATTCTTTATAATTTTTTGGGGTTTTTTTATGAGAATTTGAAATGATGAGCCCGATGACGAGACTGAGAGCTTTGCAACGATTCTCCGGATATCGAGGATTCAAGTTTTTTGGGTCTTTGTGTTTCTGATTATCATTTCGCGAAGTTTCTGAGACGAATTGGCTGTCTGATCTTTTTGTAATTCCGGAAAGAATTGTCGATGTAGAGAGAGGATAGTGAGAAAAGGATTGTTTTTTTTTTTTCGAAGGACTTTCCGATCCCTGTGAAAAGGAGCCCACGGATGCTGTGGGAACCATGACAGCGCAACAACGGGAGGACATAACGGCATCGGCGCAACACGCCCTGCGGCTTGTCGCTTTCCGACAGATTCATAAAGTTCTTGGAATGGAACAGCTGCCGCCCCCGAAATACAAGGACCGATTCGCGAGGAAACGAAGACGGGACAATAGTAATGGGGAAGGCACGGACAGCGAGGCCTCGAAGAAAGACAAAAAGGCAGAGGAAATGAAAATGGAAACAGACTCCAAGTAGATGATTAAGGCAGACATTCGTTTTACATGATAAGGAATAATTTAAAAAAGGTTGCGATATAAATCGTAAACTGAATCTGTCGTTAGAGAAAAGAGCGGCAAAGAAGTTTTTGCCAGCTTTTCGGAGCGCAAAACGTAGACATCGACAGACGCTCTTAGCGAGTCTCGTCATTTATTTTAACTCGTCCAAGTGTCAGAGTTCTTTCGTTTTTCACGTGTGACCCTTGATTTTGGAATTGATAAAACATGTCGAGGCGTAGTTTATAAAAATATTTTATGTGTATGTTGTGTGTGTAGTCGCAACGAAAGTTGATTAAAAAAAAGGAAAGAAGATGAGAGCACTATTCACTGTTCTTACATAGAAAAATCACATTAGTAGACATTTAATTTGTGTTTCAAGGCGTTTTTTATTTGAATGAGCTGGTATTTTTCCAGAATTATAGTTCGGGTTTATTTTTCCCTCTGACACGGTGTATGGCTCTGCTGTTGTATTTTGGAAGCATATTTGAATAAACCAAAAAGTACATTACGACGACGTAAAGTTATTACGACCAACCACGCTCCTTTTTGTTGTCGAATAGTTAGATTTTCTTTCTTTTTATGCTTTTAGCTTCGAGAAAATATCTCGATTCTGTATTTGGTCACACACACAGTAACACAGTATCATAAGTCGATGTTTTTTTTAACTGGTCGAGCAAAAGAGAATCGTGGCGGTTTGGTGTTTCATTAGACTTGAAAACTAAAGGATTCTAGATAACCGGTGAAACGACTGAGTCAAATTTAGGAATTAATAAATCAGACACGGGGGAAGTACCGTATCTTGTGGATTCGAGGAACAATGATCTGATGAGCTTGAACGTTTGGAAATTTAATCGCCAGAGATACAGTGCTTTGTCCTAAGTTGTGAAAAAAAAGATGCTCAAATAATTATCCTATACAAAGATCTTGCAGTATTGATAATTGTGAGTGCATTATTATCCGACGACGAATGTGCTAATCAGTAGCGTGTAAGTGTTATTTTTGCTTTGAAAAAGAACTTTTCAACAAACGACTGATTTTTTAGAAAAATCCTTCTCTAGATAGTAACAAAATTATGATCGCGATTTAGTGGATCTCGACGAAAAAAGCATAATAATGATTTAGATTGGACTGAATTGTCTTCAAAATTATTCAACGGCGTTTTTGGAGTCGACCTATGTACGCATTTCAGTTTTTTTTACTGTAAAATGGCAAATCGCTCCAGAAAAGTAGCTAAAGATTTTTTACCCGAGCGAATTTAGCGAGTTTTTTAAAATTAATAATAGCGATTATCACGGTGTCTTGATTAGTGTGACGTAGGCACCGTGCAATGTGGTGGCCAATTATCGAAATTTTTATTTAAGTTGCGTTTTACGTTCCCGGTGGCTTTTTGAGTTTATTCGAGTCTGTGAATCTCTGAGAGATGAACGAACTTTTTCGGATGTTTTACGAATCATGATTGTCAAAAATCATTAAAAATTGTGCACGGTGCTTATTGGCGATTCATCATGCATGGCATTGGATGTAATTCGTTGATTATAAGCATCAATAAAGATTATTCGAAAATTAATTTACTGATTTGTCATCCTTTTTGAACACTTCCCGAGTAACGAACTTTTCATTTGGTCATTTTTAATTGAAAATGACTCATTTAACGGAAATGTCGATGATTACGTGATAAGAATTTTATTGAATATTTCGTTTTATGAAGCAATCAATACGTGAAATTCGAAATTTTATATAATATTCTATTTGAAGATGTTTTATAAATAAATTGTACTTTTCGCAAAATTGTAAATTGCGTTAGAATATGAAAATTATCGTGAGTCATTCTGCTTATCACTTTCAAGTTTCATTGCGTCAGTCATTTTCTTTAATTAAATTCATACGAAAACAGCAACTCGTATGGAAATAAATTATTTGTGCAAAACAATGAGTAACAAATTCCGTTTTTTCCGAAATAAAAATGAAACGGTTATTACGAAACAGCAATTTTGGTTAATTTGATAGCTTTTGTTCGCGTCGATCTTTTGTTCGTCGTCGCAAGAAAATTGAAAAAAAAAGAAAGATACTAAAGCTCCCGGTTGCAATTTATTTATAAATTTTTCGTGACAAAAAGCATTTTCCGAGAATTCTTTTGTGTGGAAAAATCAGAGAACATTCTAGATATAGTTTTCTTCCGGAGTCTCTGAAAACCAATGACGATCGAAAACGTCAATACGAGTTTCAACTTGCGCGTAACGTGATAAAACCCGACCAATCACATCGTCCCTGCTGCGTCATTGTGGCAGCCATTATAAATTCGCCTTCTCCCCCACAGCGCGTCATTAGCCCGAGAGATTTTGTGGAAAAAAGACGTGTTTTTCGACAGTGCAATCTTTCACTAAATATCAAGAGTTGACCTTTGTTTTCGCGAGTATTTCAAGCAAAAGGTGAGTAATATTTCCGATTGTTTTAAAAATGGTATTTTTTGTACATTGCTCGTTTTTACGCGACATTTCCGGGTCGACTCTTCCAATGTCGCGATGCACTCATAATCATTTTTATCATGGATATAATCAAAATTGACGTTGTTTAACGAAATGTTCTGGTAAAATCTCGCGAATTCTGGAATTAGGCATTTCCCGATCGTTTCTAACGGGATGTCTTTGTTCGGAAAATGAACGAGAGAAACCCGTTTATTGCGTAGTCGTATTCCATAGGACTTTCTAAAAGCATTTTCACGCGATTCGTCTGATCTCGTAATTGAGATCTTCGAGAATTTTAGAACATATTGAACCGTTGCGTTGCGTATTGATCAAATCCAATATGGCGGGGCGAGAACAATGATTTTTGAGATTTCGTGAAAGCCGACAACGTCGTCAACGCCCAAAATATTTCTGACGCAACTCGCGTAAGATTACTATCGCACCGAATTAGAAAATGGAATCAGGAAATTGGGAGCGGTGAGAAATAATTAGGCGTGACTCATGTCGAGAAAAAGTCGACGTCCATTTTGTTTGAAGCTTCGCTTTATTGATCAGCTGCTTACGAGGTCGACCTATTTTTTGCTACAAACGTTTTTTCATCCTTGAATCGTTCTCTAATCTCGCGATTTCGATGTTACTCCGGCGAATATCGTAATTTATTTTTCGGGATTCGGCATTTGCATTATTTATAATTTTTGAAGAGTATTTTTTCGCGGAATGACATTTATTGCTTTTTTACGGAAAATATTTTTTCTAGCAACTACATAGTTTTCAATTAATTTTTCAAGTTCTGATAAATTTTGGAATTGACACCATAAATTTGTTCAATTTGCATGTTCAATCAAACTATCGATTTACCGGAATTGTGTATATAAATACTAATTTATTTGACTTGATTTTAGATAAAGATGCAGATCTTTGTGAAGACCCTGACGGGAAAAACCATCACCTTGGAAGTCGAAGCCTCCGACACCATTGAAAATGTGAAGGCCAAGATCCAGGATAAGGAGGGAATCCCCCCAGATCAACAGCGTTTGATCTTCGCCGGAAAGCAGCTCGAAGATGGGCGTACTCTTTCCGATTACAACATCCAGAAAGAGTCCACCCTGCATTTGGTTCTCCGTCTCCGAGGAGGCATGCAGATCTTCGTGAAGACCCTTACGGGAAAAACCATCACGCTTGAAGTCGAGGCTTCCGACACCATTGAGAATGTCAAGGCCAAAATCCAGGACAAGGAGGGAATCCCCCCAGACCAGCAACGTTTGATCTTTGCAGGAAAGCAGCTGGAAGATGGCAGAACTCTTTCCGATTACAACATTCAGAAAGAATCCACTCTGCACTTGGTTCTTCGACTCCGAGGAGGCATGCAGATCTTTGTCAAAACCCTGACGGGTAAGACAATCACCTTGGAGGTCGAGGCTTCGGACACCATCGAAAATGTCAAGGCCAAGATCCAGGACAAAGAAGGGATCCCCCCAGACCAGCAACGTTTGATCTTCGCAGGCAAACAGCTCGAGGACGGACGCACTCTTTCAGATTACAATATTCAGAAAGAGTCCACGTTGCATTTAGTTCTCAGACTTCGAGGGGGAATGCAGATCTTCGTGAAAACACTTACAGGAAAAACGATTACTTTAGAAGTCGAGGCCTCCGACACAATAGAAAATGTGAAAGCGAAGATCCAGGACAAAGAAGGAATCCCGCCCGATCAGCAGCGTCTCATCTTTGCAGGAAAACAGCTGGAGGATGGCAGGACTCTTTCCGACTACAATATTCAGAAAGAATCTACATTGCACTTGGTTCTCCGACTTCGAGGAGGCATGCAGATTTTCGTCAAAACCTTGACCGGAAAAACCATAACTCTCGAGGTCGAAGCGTCGGACACGATTGAAAACGTCAAAGCAAAAATCCAGGACAAGGAAGGAATTCCCCCAGATCAGCAACGTTTGATCTTCGCAGGAAAGCAGTTGGAAGATGGAAGAACTCTTTCCGATTATAACATTCAGAAAGAGTCCACATTGCATTTAGTTCTTCGACTCCGAGGAGGAATGCAAATCTTTGTCAAAACCCTGACGGGTAAGACCATTACCTTGGAGGTCGAGGCTTCGGACACTATCGAAAATGTCAAGGCCAAGATCCAAGACAAAGAAGGCATCCCTCCCGACCAGCAACGTCTCATCTTCGCTGGAAAACAGCTCGAGGATGGAAGAACTCTTTCCGATTACAACATTCAAAAAGAATCCACGCTGCATTTGGTTCTTCGACTCCGAGGAGGCATGCAGATCTTCGTGAAAACCCTTACGGGCAAAACGATAACCCTGGAAGTCGAGGCCTCCGACACCATTGAAAATGTCAAAGCAAAGATCCAGGATAAGGAAGGAATCCCGCCCGATCAACAACGTCTCATCTTCGCGGGAAAACAGCTGGAGGATGGCAGGACTCTCTCCGACTATAATATCCAGAAAGAATCCACATTGCATTTGGTTCTTCGACTTCGAGGAGGCATGCAAATCTTTGTCAAGACCTTGACCGGGAAAACCATCACTCTCGAGGTCGAGGCGTCGGACACGATCGAAAACGTCAAAGCAAAAATCCAGGACAAGGAAGGAATTCCCCCAGATCAGCAACGTTTGATCTTCGCTGGTAAACAGCTCGAGGATGGACGTACTCTTTCAGACTACAACATCCAGAAAGAGTCGACGCTTCATTTGGTACTTCGTCTTCGAGGTGGTATGCAGATCTTCGTGAAAACCTTGACTGGGAAAACCATAACTCTCGAGGTTGAAGCTTCGGACACGATCGAGAACGTCAAAGCGAAAATCCAGGACAAAGAGGGCATTCCCCCTGATCAGCAACGATTGATTTTCGCCGGAAAGCAGCTCGAGGATGGACGCACTCTTTCAGACTATAATATTCAGAAGGAGTCCACGCTCCATTTGGTTCTTCGTCTTCGTGGAGGATTATAAATTCTTGCTCAAATAAAGAAAAAAATGAAAAGCGATTGTTTAATTTAAATACTTTTTTGAATGCTGCGTCCAGTCGCTAATTTGTATTACTGCTCATTGGAAAAAACAAGCATTTGTATTATTGTCTAATTGTTTTAAACAAAACGAGCTTTTTTACATTACTTTTCTTCAAATTCCAATGAGCACGATTTGTGATATTCTGATATTTTGTTCTCGATCTTCGGAAAAATAAAATTACATCATCTAATGTGATTGTTTTTATTTTCATTCCTTGTTTTCTTGGTTGGAAAATCTTTTTTTTGTTTCCTGGACATGTTAATTATTTTTTTACAAATTTCGAAAAATCAGAAGTGGAAGTTGTAAAGTACTTTTTTGCAGAACAAGTCCAATTTCAAAATCCTGAGAAATGGAATTGTAGGGTACTTTCAAACTTATCTTTATTCATCATTATTTTAATAAACAATACGTATTTATAAAAAATATTCTCGAAGAGTAATTCTGGCGCGGCGAATTTCGAAATCATGTAAGTTCTATATGAATGATTTGTAACTATCAAGTTATAAACAAACTGCTCAATTTGTAAAAGCACGCGTATACAAAAATTAATACAATAGTACATCGTTCCAGACCGTTTTCACGTGCTTTTGCATAATTGCGATAGGTGGCGAGACCAATCGCTTCTTGAAGTTCCGTGCCTCAATAGTATATTCTGGAAAACCCATCATTTTCCGTGCTTGCCTTCATTGTTCATCAAGGAATTATCGTACATTTTCTTCTCTAATGAAGATAAACTTGTAGCGCGCATTAATCCGTTAATATTATCGTTTTATCAAGACGATCTTCT
Organism: Zelostemma sp. ZL-2020; assembly: GCA_022816865.1. Taxonomy (NCBI): domain Eukaryota; kingdom Metazoa; phylum Arthropoda; class Insecta; order Hymenoptera; family Platygastridae; genus Zelostemma; species Zelostemma sp. ZL-2020. Next base: position 29,645 of record JABFQM010000236.1, on the reverse strand, counting down.
TTTACGCGTTCATTAAGATACTTGGAATTAAGTTATCTTTCATTATAGTTTTTTTACGAGCGAGATCACAAATTACGCTCTGTTTTATTTTTTTCGCAAATTTTTCAATACTTCGAAGTTTAAATGCAGCGTGTTGAACTTGCATTTTCAAAAATGCTTTATGTTTTAATTAATAGCATTTGACATCGAACCTTTTTAAGTATGAATGGCGCGGAGAATCGTAATAATAAAATTGTCCTCCAGTCAATCAATTAAAATGGAATGCAAAATGCAAGTAGATTACACGGGTTTGTAAATGGCTCGATTGAAGGGTGATCGATCGTGTTTTACCATCGCAAATCCTCCGGCATTGCAAAATTCCATTCCATATTAACGCACCCACATTGTTGTAAATCCAACCCTCTGCATAGTTTTCGTTCTGGAGTTTAATTAGCATAGCATTCAAAAATTAATTAATTAATTAATCAATTCATTTTTTTGCGATTCAAATATTAGTTAAACATTAATTTCTATTTTAACTAACAATGACATTTTTTTCTCATCAAATAAAATTATTTTACGGAAATTTCGAAACCTTTATCAAATTCGAAAATCGAAAAATTCCAAAAAACATTGAAAAGACATTTCGGATTACAAAAAAGCGCTCAAAAACGAAAGAACCAATTACGATTCCTCGAAAGAAGAAAATGAAGAGCATTTTTTCGTTCTTTTTTTATCGCAGCGTATTTGTAGAGCCGCGAGCGATATTGACAATCCGCGATTCGTTGAAACTGAGCGGCTAACGAAGAACGAAGGCGGTCCGCAAAGCGGTACCATTCGTTCCCCGGACGAAGAAGTCGCGGCACGTGTTCTCCGTGACACACAACTCCGATATTAGTATATGGCGAAGTCGCATGCACGCTCCATGGCGGAGAAAATGTTTATCTATACGCGATACATACACTCCCATACCCTCTTGTAGGGCCGCTCTGAACTCGGAGTCTTTGGATCCGCGGTCTCTTATTCTTCAGTCTTTAACCGACATCACACCGAACCGCTCGCTCACTCCCGGCACTACCGGTTTTTCTTCTCGCGCTTTTATCAATTAAAACATTTCCGCACTCGTTTTTCACTTCGCCCGAAGCCCCCGAAATATAATCGATAAATGGAATGAATTGAAAATTCCTTTTCCGCGGATTTTTTTTCTCGTCATTGGAAAATGTAAGTCTTCGAAAATTCGTACGCGATGATTTTCTGAGTGTCGAGTTTTCGGGAGTCTGCGCGCGATGTATTTCCCGTTTGGACTGCTTCTACTCGTGTCCGCAACAGGTACGATTTTTCCTCAATTTTGTGAACCCCATAAATCGAGATTTCGGGGAAATATGAATTTTCACGCGATGCGGAATCTGTAAAAAGCTTTTTTACGAAATTGAATATTGAAGATTAAGAATTAAAAGTGCATCGTTCCGGAAAAACGAGGAAAGCTCGTCGGTGCCCATGAATTTCGATCGAGCTTTATTATTCCGATTAATATCTGATTTGGAATACATGCATATTTGCTCGCAGCAGTTTTTAATATTATTATTAATTCATGCGAGGAGCGTCTGCCTTTCCCGCGATAACGAGTTATTGATTGTCATATTATATTCCAGTCACGTGGGTATTTTTTGCCCTAATATAACGGATTTTTTAGGCGTTGCTGCTTGAATCGGAAATTACGATGCCCTTATTAATCGTCGCTAATTTCGTTTTTATAATTGAATACGCCGCTTTATCAGTTCTTCATTAATTTATCATCGAAAGATTCGAAACCACTTTTTTTTCAGTTTCGATACTCGCTTTCTTTCTTGGAGTGAAATTTGAGTGAAAATACCGCCACTCAAATTCGAGTGAGTTTTTCACTCCAAGGAATTGAGAGAAAGAGACGAATTCTCCATTTTCGTCTTCGTAAAACGTCGGATTTTCAGTGGTTAATGGTACGAATAAAGCAAGTTCCGTTGAGTGGATTACCCACGAATTCGCATGGTAGCGTGCATTTAACTTTTCGCATTGTGATAATTTGCGTGATGCTGCAATGGTCAGTTTAGCTGTAACGCAAAGTTCGGCTATATTAGTATTTCTGCACAGCTTATTTTACAATGGCAAACAGTGGATTTAAAGTTGTTGAGCGCTCTCGGCGCGAATTTGCCGACTACGTTGATTGACGTTTCGCCGACAACGAGGGAAAATTACGAGAAAGTACCACTCGAGTTACTCGCGGAATAATCGACGTTTATTACCGGAAAAATGTAATTCATCATTCGCGTTAATGTGACATCTTTACATTGCGCAAAAACACGAGAAATTAAATTACAGTTCGCGCATTTCTTTTTAAACTAAAACATTCGGGTAATATCAACTTCGAAGATCGAAACGGGGAAATAAAAGTACGCGAATAATTCTCGCGTTCCCCGTGTTCTTCGCTTTCTGTTATTTTCGCCGACAAACGGCGTGTCACTTTCCATCGACGAATCCCGTGTTCAGCAATCCAACTGATGTATGAAATAGGACGTGCAAGTCTGGGAGAAGAATAGCGAACAATAAGTATAGACGTTCACGTCCGCTGTTACCCTTTCGAAACGCCAGCATATCGCAGCTTCAAAAGACACGTGTAACATGCGTCTCTTCGATAGAATTGTGTTTGCTGCAAAGACTGAAAGACTCTCAAAATACATATCTTCCTTTGTGTTACCAGAACTTCAATGAAAGTAAAATCGAAACCTGCATATGCACAAAAGATGCGGGCTTTGACAATACAAGGATTTTCCAACCCTTCGCTTTAAAAGCGACAAAATAATAATTACGTTTTACAGAGCAATTTCATTCAAAGGGATTTCAATGAAACTTCAGCGCGTTTTCAACTCTTTTCGCCACCGACGTTGATATTGCCCCGGAGGAATAATAGAAATAGTATCGTTTCATTTACGTCCCTCTCCTCGTATATTGCGAGCGAACAAATTCAATCGAAAATAGAATCCGATACGAAAGAAACGTCCTCCGGGTAGTGCGCAAGAAATATTGCCCGAGTCGATTCGTTAGTGGAGTTCAATTTCTTAAAGACTTTATTCCCACGTCCGCCTCTGCGATAGCTTTCCTATCATTTCTCTCCTTCCGCGACGTCACTCGAAGCCGAGCGATTAAAAGGATTTTGTCATTCCGCATTGATACCGAGAACGTTTAAAAATACGATAAAAAGACCGGAGAAATGCCCGCGTGGACTCGAACTACCCACGCCGCGATCGAAGAAAAGATTTTGTTAATACCGTTGGATATCGTTTTGTCGATTTCACGAGATGATTTTGTTGTACCGACCACTCAATAAATTATTTCAACGGTCTCTATCATTTACATGAGACGATATTTTAGGAAATTTAATCAAAAAATTCCATACTTTTATGTCCGAAAATGATGTATGCTATTTTTGTGGAAAGGAAATTGTGCTTTCGTTAATCCTCGGCGGAATTGTACTTTTAGTGTAATTGCTTGCAAGCAAGGAAATGGCTTGTTCGTTAATTCCGACTTTTGAACCCTTTTTCGTTAACAAGAAAACCGGCCACGAGTAAAAAGTCAATTTCGACAAATTTCAACAGAAATAGAAACATGTTTTTCCGTTTCTTGATGCGAGAAAAGCATGGGATGCAATTTGCTAGTTTGATCTTTCGGCTTAATAAAGACGCCGTTACGTACTTACTGCTAATGACGCTCGCATTTCAAGCGGCGTTAAAAACGTGTAATTACGTTCGGGTAGCACGTTTCGTTGCTCATTTTCTGCGACGTTTAAACGTGGGCCGAATTGCCGAATTTTTGATCGCGGCTTTTCCGGTAGGAACGACTTTTTCGGAGAAGCCGCGGCGCCAACGCGACATTTAGATGCTCATAATAAGAAAAGCAACGCCGATGTACAGAGTCGCTTCGAAAATAGCTTGCGGCCATTATTGGATTGCAATTACACGCTCGTGATTAGACGAGAGCGTTTCGCGTTCTTCCCTCTCGTGGGAGCGGAAATAGCTACCCTCGCTCGTTGTTAAATCGCCGATTATTCAGACTGGAATAAAGCAACCCTCGTAAATAGGGGTAATTAAAGGAAACAAACTGTCCGGGGAATCAATTTTTGCAAATCGCGTTCACTCCGAGAGATCGGATTTTTTTGAAAATTACAATGAATTCTTTCGAGGAATGAAAAAAAATATTTCGGGAGACTGGAATTTGCCAATCCCTCCAAATCGCGGATTTATTCGAAGGAAAAAAGAGGAAACGATGGAACGAAAGTTTCCGGCAATGAAAATCAAATTTGGCGTAAATCGTGAAAGGAATTTACTTGTTTTTTCATCAGTCTCGAGACATTTTCTCGGCATTTTGATTGCAGAAGCTTATTTGTCGAATAAACATAATTACATCGTTTGAGAGATGAAAGGGGCGGTGATTTTGTTGCAATAATTAAGAGTCTGTGCCGCGCGTTTCACCGTAGACAGTCTGATTTATCAAAGCAATTCATCAGCTTTTGTTTTCAACATTATTTACGAGCGTTCGATTACTTGTTTGGCTTAATTTGATTTATCGTTATTATGTCGAATTTGATCCTGTTTCATTCCGACAAATTGAATTCGAAATGACGCAAAAAAGGACAAAAGTTTCCTTCGGCATTTTCTGATATTCTTATTTCACGCTAACGAACTTTCATTATTTTTCGCATTGAAGCGGCAACGTTTTGACGAGGCGCAAAGTAATTAAAAAATATCTCAGTTACTGAAATGAAACTCGACGGCGCCTTTGGTGTTAAATCTACGAACGGTGCCCGGAGACCGAAGGAAAATCGAAAGAAAAAGAGAAACGCGGAAAGAAAGAAAATTATAGAGGGAAGAGTGTTTAGGCAAAGAGTGCTCGAAGTGCCTTGAAATTACGCGAGAGATGAAAAATTAAAAATGCTCCGCGCGATGCGTCTTTTGTGATTTTCTTTCGCTGAGCGCGTTAATTAATTGAATTTTCACGCGAAAGCGGCGACTTCGCGAAACCGGAAATATTCGCGCTTCGTTTCTCAGCGTCAATAAAATATCGCGCGCTTGACGCGATGCCGCATTTACACTCGCTGCGCGATGTTAGTTCGTCAATCAATTACTTTTGATTGACGAATCCGATCCAATTTGCCGAGGATCCATTACACGTTTCGCTTCTTTTCTGTCGTCTGTCATTTATCTCTTCCATTTGGATTCCAACGCGATGAAATTTATTCGATGATTCGTTTCTAATTGACACCAACGCATTGTTGACGTCGCGTTGTAACGCTTCAATTTTCATCAGCTTCTGAACTCTGACCCTTAAAAGTAATAACGAAAAAGTGCGACGTTTTTTTGAATCCTTCCCGGCCAAGAAGATTCCTTTGACGCGAAAAGCTATGCTTCTCGGAGCCTCGAAATCCATGGCCGGTGACAGGTACTATGTTACGCGAGACGAAGGTGCAGCGTTGTTATATTTCACGCCACTTTACTCGTAGTGTTAGATGGCTAGAATTAAGCAGAAGCCAGGGTAGAGTCTAAATACTGAATGCCAAGCAATGTTGCGCTGCCAAAGTTGAAGCAGGACGTTGTTAATTGAATCCGCAATTTGTGATCGAGACGATCGAGCTTTAATTGCACGTTTCCCAATGATGGACGGAAATTCAGCATTTCTTTCGAGGTTTTGGCATTTTGAAAAATGATGAAATTTAAACGAAACAAAGAACGGTTTCGGTTTCATCGGTTTTAACCGGTTTCAAAACAATTTCTTCAGACACAAAGGAAATGGATTGAAATCCGTTTGAAATCGGTTAAAAACCGCGGTCGTTTTATTCGGTTTTGATTCACATTTCGATTCTTGACTACAGATGAAAAAATTTGTGGATTATAAAGGATTTTTTATGCAAGATTTTCAAGAATCGTTTCAATATCAATTTAGTTCCGTGTTTTTTCGGTTTCGGTTTCGGTTTAGACAACAAAATATGTTCGACGTTAAATGTTGAAAAATCGTTTCTTTCGATTTCGCTTATCGGGTTTTTTATCCATTTTATAACGGTCTCAATTCTTGTACTGAAAAGTTACCCCAAATGGCGAAAGATTTGAAATTTCGATGGCGATTGAGATCGAGGAACAAGGACAGAAACATTGTTCAAGATCTCCGGAACAGATAATGACAAACATTCCTTTTTTAACGCGGTAATTACTTCTTGAGGTGTCAGCGCTGCAAAAAGGAACGATAAAAAGTCAGAGAAACACGGGACGTGGATGTTATTCCTCGATAGGTCGCTACTCTCTGCCTTTTCGAAAACCCAAAGGCTTGACGAACGAAGACACTTTTTCCAACAAATGTCGTTCCGCAAAACACGCGAAAAAAAACTGTCCTCGTATTCTTTCGCTTATCCTTCTGTGGATTTTCACTTCCGACGATTCAGTTTTCTCTCGGGAACACGTAACACAATTGAAACGAGTCGTATCGATTTCCGAAAAAATCTCGCGGTTTAGAAACTGCAGGTACGTAACTCACGGCGAACGCAAAATTCAATGCGACAACAAATGCGCGTTAATGAAGTTGTAACGGCTTTTTTCGTCAAAAAAGCGTGCATTTCATCGGAAAGCCCGTTGCGATAAAAGCGATACATTTTTCTTCGAGCTGTTACCAAAGAGGACGAAGAGCGCGGAATCGCGTCTCGAGGAGCTTATTCCGTCGAGCAAAGTTGCGCCATTGAAGAGAAGTCTCGTTACGTTTCAATCAGCGCACTCCACTTTACAACGTAAAGATTATATGGAAAGTTCCCCGGGAAATTTTGAGCTCGCACAAAGCCTTGAAATGGAAGGCACATTGCTTTATTTGCCCGAGGGTTCACAAAGAAACGTGAATACTTGAAAAATTTAAGGCCGTTCGAGTTTTAACGCAAATTTTAATTCGACTGTGAAAATGAGCGAATCGTCGATTTGGTGTTCAACTCGGGAATAAACATGAGGAGTCACGGAGAACTTGGATGATTTATATTTGCGCTAAAAACGTGGTGCGAGGACACGAGCGGGCTCGCGATTCCACAAGTTCTACCAAATGGAAAAGCGCTGTCTGTTCAAACTGGCGCGCCGCGAATAAAGTGAAAACGTGTGTGAACGTTTGAGAAAAATAAATAGCCGAGACTTCCCATGCAAAAATGCGGCGCTTCCTTCTTCCGGAAGACTTTTGAATCCGCTCTTTTTCGCTGTTCATTTCAAAGCTCGTTAAAATTTTGCACTGGAATTATTCCACTGATTAACCAGAGTTCGAACGTCGATGACGTTTATTCAAATTCAACCTCAGCGACAAATTGGAATCGCGAATCGACGAAAATAATGATAATCGCGTAGTTAATTGAACGTTTGTTCAGGGGTCGATTCGCGTTACGCAACGAGCGGAATCGCGAGCAAGTCAAATATGTATAAACGTTCGAAAAAATATGGTCCAAATTTTCCGCGGATCTGACTTGGTTTAGACGCGCGTATCGCGTTTCAGCCGGATGTAAAATATATGAAAAATGTGCACAATCGCGGAGCTCGGCTCGGTCGTACAAACCAGGAAAGTATCGAGTTCCCGTCGTTTCCACGATGGATTCTTGCGAGCTATAAACCCAAACGTCCCGATAACGTCTCCCAATCGTTACAAGAAGGGCTTCGTCGAATACGACCTTGCAAAATAGAAATTCGATTCGTGCGGTAAGAAAAGACGTGAACTCGCGCCCGATTTCTTTGGGAATTCCGAACTCGTAATGCGTTAACTCTTAATTTATTTCTTCGATAAGCGAGAGCTGACGTTAAAATGTGGCTTTTGTAATTTAAAATAAACTCGAAATGCCCGTGATTTCTTACGTTTTTCAATCGCGATGAAAACGTTTTCGCGAATAAATTGAATCGCGAAGTTTCCGGGCTCTATAAAAGTTCGTAACCGTTAATTTCGCCAGGACGCGCGATATCTATAATTAATAACGCACCGCACGAGCTTCCATTATTCCTCGGGTATTTACGGGCATCTTTTTCATCGGCAAAAGCCCTCGCGAGCCATCGTGGTAATTCGTGGCACGAATTCCGCGTTAAAGCCGTGCCGGTCGTGTTTTGCAAGCGCCCGGGGCTTATCTTCCGGCTTCTGCTGGCGGCAAGTCGTCCCTTGTAACTCGTGCCACGCCATATTTCTATCACGCGCCAGTTTCGGAGATTCGGATCTCTCTCCTCCGACCCCTACGAAGACGCAATTAAAAAAAATATCGCGGCATTAAAAACGGCCATAATTAAATCACGATCTTTTCAAGGGTCAACCCGTTCTCTTGGCTCCTCTCGCTTTTTCTCCTTGTTGAAAAAAAATGTAAATTGCGTTACGGAATTTACCGCTTTTGGCCCGTACGCTGACGCAATTAATAAATAAAGCTACGCCGGAATTTATCGTGGATTCATACGCGAATTAATGAACTCGTATTTCTTGATTACGAGATAAAAATGTTGAATGATATCGTTTCTCTGAAAATGAATGAGCTACGATTGAAGTGTCATGAGCAATTTGTATTGAATCGTGATTCAAAAATTTGCTCGGGGTTTGACACGGGTGTAATTGTTCGTGATTTTCCACGGTGGTCCTCGAGTCGGGGGTTAAGGGTTAATACGAACCATTAGTCTCGGAGCGAGAGGTCGACGCGACGAAAGTGCACTTTCGAAGCACGTAAAGACTACGTGTGTGTCACCCTGGGTGATACGTTATTTCTAATAAAAGCCTGGGACAACGCGATAACCGCGGGACGCCTCGATCTAAGCCACGAGTTTGCCTTTTTTTTCAAACGCGTCGTTATTAATGCAATTACCGCGGTTATCGATTCGAAAAAGCGCCCGGGGCTGAAATGCATCGATCTTCAAAATGACTGGGAGCGGAAACTCGGCGGAGAACGAGGACTCACTCAGAATGTTGTTAATCGTTAAAGTTTTGCGACGGTCAACCTCAGACGCCGATGAAGTTGGTTAACAAAGCATCGTGTTCTGTTATTGAATCACGGAAACTTCGCTACCGAAAGTCTATCATTCGTGGGTACTACAAGAGCCCGTTTCGGGCTGGGGAATTTGGAGAATCCTCGTGTCGTTCGACGGCAATGAAGAGCTGTGAGAGATCGCTGCGAGTTCGTACCGATCTGATGCGGAGACGGCAAAATTTCCGATAGTTACGCAACCTCAAGTTGCAAAGTTACAAGCCGTCCTTGCCTTTTACGCTTCATGCATTTTGTTGAATTATCTGTTCCTTCGCTGCTCTGCACTCTCGCGTCATTATCGCGGAAAAGTTAGCGCCCTTTCGCGACGAAGTTGAGCCGATCGTTCGAATGTCGAGAAATCGGGGAAGGGTTGCATTTTTAAATTGGTTCGAAAGGTTTTTTTGAGGCCTTTATTAACGACGAGAAAGTACGCTGTACATTAATTATATTCATGAACAAAAAAAAATTCAATTTTACGCTTCCAATTAACAACTTTAAACTTTTTGAAACATTTCGCTTGAGTAAAACGCAAACTTTCCATCGATTTTTATAAAATATTTAATTTATCTGAATGCTCTTTAATTATTAAGTGATTATTTATTTTTTAAGAGAATTTTAGTGACGTATAAATAAAGTTGTTAATTATTAAAGATGAGTGCAATTTTACGTACTTCCAGAGGGAAATATAAACAAAGATACAAAATCCGTCATAATCTCAATTTTTTAAACAAATGGAGTAAAGTCGTTCTTTCTAAAAGCCCCAGAATTAAGAGGTTTAACCTAACAGACTCGCAGCTTTTACAAGGGCAAAAAGATTCTTTCATATTAGCATTATTAACCTAAAAAATGTAATACTAAAATAGAACGATAAAAAAGTATGAAATCGCGTTATAACTAATAATAAAAAAATAATATTTCACAAGCCTCAACTTTTCCTGCGATACACTTCAACCCTATCCCTTTAAACCCTCTTCCTTGCCAAAAGCATTAAGAGAGAATTACATAAATCAAAGTTTATGATTCAATGGACAACGGTACTTACCTTGAAAGTGAATTATCATCTTTCGCGTAATTTTACAAGTTGTTTGCGGAAGATGTACGTGTTTCCTCTTTATGCTTCATAACACGTAACGTAACAAAACGCACGGAAAGTCCTTGCGCCGAGGTACGCAGTTATAATGGGATTACGGGATAAAACGCGACGATGTGGCGCTTTTTCAGGACCGGTAACTCAGGATCTGTCAGATGCGGCTGGTTAAGGGCGCCAAAAAATTCGCTCGGCAAAACGAGCGTGATTACGGTGATTAATTCGAGTGCCTAAAGGCGCGATTAATCCTTGGCCGATGTTTCAATTCAGACCTTTTTTTAACGTTAAAAAATGTAGTGTAAATCTTCGAATCCTTTATCCCGCGAGAGAAAAACTTGCCCGAATTTTTCATGCGATTTGAGCATATTCTCACCCTTTGCATTTCCGCATAAAGTGAGCGTCACAATGGCACTACCGAGGCGCAAATGCGTTACGTATTTATCTCCCGGGTGGAATAAGGAAGACGTTTTACACGCGGAAGGGGAATTATTTGAATCAGTTAGCGCATTTTTATGCGTAAACTACCGATGCTCCGTTCCTTTAATCCTGTCCCTTTTCCAGACGCTTCTGAGCGGATTTGACTCCTATTTCCTGATCTTGAATCAGGGGTTTAGAATAAAAAATTGATCTGGGTAAAATACGGCCTTGATCGAGGAATTAACGCTTCGGAGTATTCTCTCGCGAGTTTCCTTTTTTGTCCTATGAAATGTCAAAGTTCAAGCTACGTTTAAATCTGAGGAATTAAAATTTAAAAATTAATCCGATAAGCGTGTCTCATTTCTTATGCAGGAGAGTCTAAAATCGCGCATTTTAACTGTGATACAAATTAGTTGTACACGATTTATCAATAAAATGGTCCATTAGGGAAACCAAAATACGAGTTTTAAATTGCTTATTATTTATAAAATCGAAAGACGCCGCCGAAATAGTTGAATGATTCATCAGAGCTGTAAATAGAGCGCATGTCGCGAGTTAATGTATAAGAACACGGAAATCTACTAAACGTCGCTCGATCGGATTAATTGCACATCCGAAACTGCGCGGACCTCGCAAAAGGAAAAAAGGGGAATTGATGAAAAACGTATGGGACGGGGAACAAAGGATTTACAGTCTGCTGAAAGCGCAGGATGGACGGAAATTCGGCTGTTTTGTCGGCAAATATTTGAGTTGAATTAGCTTATCGTGGCGACAAGGAGGCTCCTTCTTCGTGGTCAGCGCCGCGACCACGCTCCGCGTATGTTATCTCGTTCTCACCTTGTGTAAACGCGTATGCATTTCATACATATAACCATGCGAGATTACACCGCGGTTAGAAAATACCGGTAACCAAGATCCCACTTAACTCATTGCTTTCTTATACGGCGTTGCGCTCGATGCAGTTTGCAAAAACCGATGGAATAAATATACTAATTAATAAATATTGCGGAAAGCGTGATTATCTCGTGTAAACTGGATTTTCTTTTATTTGTAAAAACAAGTCAACAGTTTTATAATCAATTATAGAACTGTAGATATGATGGAGAATCTCGCCAGTTTAAATAACAAAATAAAAGTGAACCAACATAAAAATGATTAAATAATTCGAAAAGATATTTAAAAATCTGATTGAATAATCAAGTTTTATATTATTTTCATATGATATTCTCGACTCCTCAATTTCAAAAATAATTCGTGACAGAAACGATGCAAAAGGAATTGAACCCTGTGTTTTGCATAAATGAATACACTTTTTTTCATGAAATTTTGATGTTCGTAGTCATCAGAATTATGTTTAAAATTAGTAATGAAATAATTGGATCTCAGCACGTTGAAATGCATTTTTTTCCTTCATCGATTTCGTACGAACCCACTCGCAAAGACATCCGTTACGTAAGAAAAAGAGTCGGGTGAAAGATTGACTCACGATCGACTTTCGCGTCATCTACGGATGCAAAATTGCTACGTTAAAGGTTCAACGGATTATGGCTGGAAGCAGACTGTCACGGTTGCCGGCGTGCTAGTTTTTATGATTCATAATCTGCGGAAAACATTACATTGCGATAACATTCATTCGTCGCGCGATAAAAAGCGCGGATGGAAAACCATGGAAATGCAATTATCGACGGTTCGCAAGCTTTGTATTTCATTCGAGTAACATTTGGCGCAGCGGTAACGATACCAATGAACGTAACGCCAAACCTTCGAAAGCATTCAGTGTTAAAGTTTCCGTCTTGAAAATCATTTTGTCTCTGAGATTACGTACCGGGCAAATAAAGCGATGACTTTAGTTTCCAAGTTTCGGCGTTAAACGCGCCGTTTATTCCTCATAATCAAGTTTGTTGCGAAATTTCTTATTGCTTTGTTCGCTCTTAGATCTCGTAACGCCCGGGGAAGTTTCGAACGTAGACCTTAATGAAGGAACATTCGTTGGCTGTAATTTTTGACGTTGCCTCGTAAAATGGTGAGCTCTTCCAACCGCGATCCTTGAAAAGCCAAATTTTCGTATTGCTTTTCAAAAGTCCGAGTCGGCAGAGTACAAAAGCAATGATAACGACAAGTAAATCTCGGGCTCGTGGTCGAAACGGCCTCGGAGTTTCCCCGTGTTGTCGTAAAATAGTCCCGTGAGAAATACGACCTCCGCCCTTTAGCACTAAACCTTAATAACACGCATGCTTGAGTAACGCGCAGTATGTAGCGCCGCGTATTCGTAGGATCGAACGAAATTGAGACATCGTACGGTAACGTAGGATAGCATGTATACGCAACATAATGTATGGCTGTTAGCCGGCGGCACGCCTTTTGACATAGACGCGGAGGACATTAATTAAAGCGTCGCTCGACGACGGAGTTCAGGCTTTTGCCGGAGCCCGCCGTTCGGGAAAATATCCGAGTCGCTCTTTTGTCACGTGAAACAATCGCGAATGAAATGACTCGCAATTAAGGAAAGAGGGTTGTATATCAAGGGAAAAGGAATTTCTTTACTCGGCATCCAACATGGGTTACCAAACACCTATATCTGTTGGAGGAAGAAAAAAAATCAATGATTTTGTAGGACTTTTAGATCGGTTTTGGTAGCTATTTTCGTTGATTCGATCAAAGTTCGACACGAACAATGTCAAACAGAATTATTTGCCATTATATCTAGAAACCGCTAATTTAAATTTCACTCATGTGAAATGATCCCAGCAAAGGCAAGTCCACATTCATAATAAATACCTACAAAACCCGACTGAAATTCATCGCTCATCGCTCCTCGTTTAGCAACGCAAGCCTAAAATTCCATTAACTCATGGAAACTATCAGCAGCTTGATTCCCTGCGATGTAGCCACAGTCAAGCATTCCCTTAATATCAATAATATTGAATAGTTTGAAATATTTGCTGTGCAATTTCATTTCTCTTCTGACCACACGCTCGAGGCAAGAAAAATTGCTCTCCCACGTATCAAATTTAATCAAGGGCCGAATATGTTAATTCCGCGCATGCGAATGAAGGCTCTTGAATCTCGGAAAAAAACGTCGCCGCCGTTACCGATTATTGCGACCCGCAATTTTGGACTCGGAGCCAAATCGATTAAGAGCTTTTACCCGGAACGTTCCAGAGGAGTTATTAAAATTAAATCCGTCCATCCCCGAACGTCCTTCAATAAGCAGAGAATGATCTTGTCGGTGGCCGCCTTATGTGTTCCTTCGGACTTTTACATTCACGCGCGCACTTATGACGGGCTAAGCCAGTTCAATTAGTTGTACGGCGACGTTGATGCCTCGTAAAAACGGGTCTTATCGCGTGGCATGCAGCACTTAACCGTCAATCGATCTCGCCTTCTTTCCGTTGCTCTTTACGCCGATGCACGCGAAGAAACATACCTCGGCTCCATTTCAAAACCTCAATAACTTTCTTTCCTCTTTTTCACATTCGCGTTACAATTCGCAAAAAGCCTCGAGCCTTATAAAGTTGTTTTCATTGGCTCCCAATGGGTTTCGCGATATCGAGTTCTTCAGGCCAACAAAACCTTATCTGCTGCGATTTTTTCAGGTGTCTTTGGAACTTGCCCGACGGTTCAATCTCCGCAATGGGGCGTCGTTAAAGAAAAAGTGCTGAATGACGGTACCCTCCAGACGGTCTATTCGTGTGAACCCGGCCGAAAACTTAAGGGTCATAAGATCCTGACTTGTACTTCTGGGGGATGGAACCACCCCGTTCCGACATGTACCTCCATCGATGGTGAGTTTTGATTTACAGAGAAAGTATTTTGAAAACTGACCAAGTGTTTCTCTTAATCCAGTTTCTATTTTGTAACGGGAGCATAAATTATTCGCAGAACTCGGTCCATAAATCGTCGCTCGCGCCAATAATGATTGTTTGCGATCACATTCGTGGCTTCAAAGAGCTCGTGTTCGCTCTTGAAATCTCGGTTGAGCGATTTTGTACAATCGGCACGCTGATAAATTGAAATCGAGTAAACGAGAACCGCCGGTTTTGTTTTTCCGCACTCGTGCAAGCATCGCGCGTTTTTGTTCGCTTAGCGCTTTTTTAATTGAACGACCAACACTTTGACGAAACGAACCATGCGACCTTTCGAACAGAGATGAAGTACTGCTTCCATCCGCGAATGATCCGGAAAGTACGAGAAGGCTTGAGCTACTTTTTCGATAAATCTGTCCTTTCATTTGCAAATGGCAATTAAAACTGAAGTTTTGGTTATTATTTGACTCATTTTACATCGGAAAGGTCTCTTGTTCTTTCTTCCTAAAATTAATCGTTTTTAAGTTATGCATTATTGAAAATACATATCACAAAGAACATAAAGAAAGTACATAACTCAGGAACGATAGATTTCAGAAAAAAAGTGCAAGAGATCAAAATTATTAGAGAAACTTTGATTTTATTATTGACAAGTTGAATTGTCGATAAAATAAAGAATTGGTAAAAAAGACATTTCTTCTTCTAGAATGACTTGAGTTGATTTCAACAGCCGGTAAATATAAAGAGAACCTTTTTTTATGAAAGGGTGTCCCGTGAAAGGTAATGGGATAATGAAATATCATCGTAAAGCATAATTTGGTTAGCTTAAGTGCTTCGGGTGCTTACATTGGTACTATGCAACATAAAAAACCCGTGGACCGAATGTTTATGTTCTACAAATGTTTGAGGTTCGAACGTGCCATACGACTCGATTATCCTTCGGGTCGATAAAATCTTCTCTTTTTTCTTCATCGGCGCCTTCTGGAATATCCACTGAAATATGTCTTTGGCGCTTGTGAAACATTTATCGGTGCGCATCTGGTTTCGAGAGTACTTCACTGCCGACTTTTTCGTTTACTTTTTCATAGAACTTTGATTATGGCCACTTCTTTCAACTCATTCATGAACCATTTTACGTTTGATGCCTCGCAAAAAGCCTGAAATATTAACGTCAAATTGCCGGGATTTCCAAGCCGAATTCCGGCGCGTTTTTTGCCGGGAACTTCTTTCGCGAGTATAAAACGTGAAGAGAAATACAAGTAACACTGACAAATGATTCCGCAGGATATTTGTCACCAAAAACAAGCTTTTCCGTCACGGATTCGGACAAGAAAATAGCCTATTTTCGCGCGAGAAAAATTATGTTTTTAAACGGATAAATATGTTTTTGCGGTTTTAGATCTCGAGAAAAGTTTTATTTGAAAAGTAGAGGGAATTTCACAAAGCAAAGGAAAATGTTGTGCTAGAAAACTACAAGGACCCAGCGAACCCAAAGCAGAGTTAAAGCGTCAAAGAGAATCTTGTAATCGTGAATGTATGTTCACTCGCACTGTGTGCCACTAAACACATCAGACCGTATAAAATTATACTTTAAAGATGTTCCTTTGTACTTTCAATTAGTGCTAATGCAAAGTCCCACAAATAATGCCGACAAAATTTCAAACTTGAATCAAAATAATTCAATTCGCATTGAATTTGAAATGACATAAAAAGTTAATGAACAATCGCAGTGTTTGAAACGAAATCATTTAGCGGAATATCGATTCTGTTATTATTTCTGTTGTCGATGGTAAAGAGCGTTTATTAAGAGATAAAACAATAAATAATAAATTGAAGTGACATTTGGAAAACAATGGAAACTTTATACTCTATACAAATATTTATTAAAGTACGAAAATTGAAAATTATATTTATACAAAGGATCAAAGAATAATGATAAATACATTTATTATGACTAGAATAATTGCACTCTCTGTCCCAGTGAAATCGTGATAAAATATTTCACTTTAAATTACTTTGTATTGCAGCCATAAAAATTTCTACTGCGACGTAATCGCGTTCAGAATTTTCATTAACTTTTCAACATCTAAAAACTTTTACGATACTTTTACGATTTAATATAAACCCATGAAATTCCGTTTTTATGAATGAATGTATTCTTTCATGCTTTTTCATTCCTTGAATAAATCAGCCTTCAACATCAGTGATTTTTTTCGAATTACACCGCGTATCGGATTTCTGTTGTTTTTCGCTTTGGTTCGTGAAAACATTGATCGATAGAGGCGAAACGGCCCAAGTGATAGCTCGCAATTTTTCATTACTTTTCGCAGCACGCATATCATCGACGACAGGAATAATTCGCGAACTTTTTCCCATGCAAATTACCCGCATGAGGTCTCAATTATCTTCTCAAACTCGATAATTTTTCGCGCAAAACAAACGACGCGTTATTATTCCATTTTTGGAGCGCTGCAATGAATATCAATTTCCAAAATTATTAAATATTTATGCTGTTTTTGTCCGTGCCGCACTGCGAAACGAAGCGATGATTAAAACATTCATCATCGAGAGCGCAAACAAATTAAAGCGGAATATTGAATGAATTAAAACACGGGATTTAAAAACTCGATCGTCGCTCGGGCGGAATTAATGACTGACATTGAAACGTTTGTTGATGGAAGCGATTAAAAAGTTGAATGAAAGCTGAAAATCACATGTGGCAACGAGCCGGGAAATGAGGAGCTAAGCGTTGCATGGACATATGAAGAGTAATCGGTACTGACGTTTGCTCGTAATCGCTTATTAAATTACTTCCACCCGGTGTTTATCACTCGTTCGAGGTGATAAATGTGACTTCATCTTCGGTGTAATTTCATCGCTCGCTTTGTCGGTGAAAGGTGTTGCAGCTCACGTTGATGAATCTAAAAAAAAGCCGAAAACATTTCCCTTGATAACAATCTTGGAAAAGAAAGTCATTCGATCCGATCCCTCGAATCCAAAATGTAATTGAACAAATTATTTTCCCATTCGTTCGTTTCGTTGGCGCGATATCGATGCCATTTCGGCGCCTTTAATTACTGGGGCGAATTAAATTCTAGCTGGCTGGTGGCAATCTCCGACAATCATACCTCGCGAGAGAACAATTGAGCCTGTCACGTGCAATTGTCGCCGGTATTACAGTATTTCGCCAAAGCATGGAACTTAAAGGAGAGCATCGCGATATTCTCATTGGTCCGTGCACGTTTACCTCTAATTAAAACATCATAGAGCGTAATGATAATGCTGATTTCGAGATTGGTGAGCTGAAAAATACAAACAATAAAAAATGTCACTGGAACTGAGAACAGTGAAGTCGCCGCACAAAAGCTATTCAGCCTCGTTTCAATGTTGATAACGAGTCGTTGTGTCGTTAACAATATAGAAATTGCGTGACTTTTGATTAATACGCCTCCAGTTTCCATTTCACTGATTTTCTCGATTGCAAAACTCGAAACATTGTTGCACTTTTTATTATATTACGCTGCTTGAAATGATTTTGTATAGCATACATTTTTAACATATGCAATTTCATAAATTTACGTACTCAAAACCCGAGTATATTACGTTAAATGAACTGAATCTGAAATTTGCTTCTGATACGGTACATTAAAATTAACACGGAAACGTCTGGCAGTGGAATTAACTTTCCAAACTTGCATATTACATTATATTTCGTACGGGAAATTTTCGCTGTTGTAAATTTGTGCTTGCGTGAAAGGCAAGAGTGACCGATTCGCCCGCGCCGTTAATGACTGAAATCGAAACTTTTAACGAGGTTCGTCGTACTCGATCGATCGGCAGCAACGATATCGAAAATAATCGTCGCCTCGGAACACCCGAGGAGTCATTGTCCGCGACAGCGAAGCATGAAAGGAAGTAGCCTGGCGTCAAAGTTCCTCGAGTCGCGTCATTATGCATACCAATTGGTCCGCAGTACGTGAATCATCTTCTCACCTTGATCTTAAGAAGACATCGCAGAGCATACACGCGTCGCCCTCAGAACTTTATCGCCTAAGCCTATCTCTCACGACAAATAAGGGCGTGGTGGCCGCTCTTGTAGTACATTTATATCGTCACTTTGCCAGTCGAACTTTTTGTCTCGCTTCGGCAAACTTTGTTACACTCTGGGTGGTATATCACTCGGGTATCGCACCGGTAATTCTGGTTTATCAACCGATTGCTCTAAGAAACCTAAACATTCCAATCGATTACGAAAGTAACGTAATGAAATACAAGTTTCGGTAAAGGAACAGTTTCCGTCTGTGATAATCAGGTTATCGCGATCGGTTTTCTTTATTTTTGCAGAGGATGGATCTCAAAAGACTCGCAACGATATATTCTTGAGCGATGAAACACGCTCTAGCAGAAAGAAAAGCGACGAGATGAAAAAGAAGAGAAGGCCGAAGCGGAAGAAACATCGATTCCCGGATGATTCTCGTATGGAAACACCCTCGATAACGAGCCTTGGCGAAACATTGGCTGAGTTGGATTTAAGCTGTTCCGTGCGAAATCGCGGAAAGGGATTTATCAAAACACCCACTGTCGAAAGCGCGCATCCTCCGCGATACTCACGGTCCGTTTCTATTATATTTCTCTATTTTCATTGAAAGCGGGATTTCGTGATTCTTGGATTTAGGATTTCGAATAAGAAATATCATTCGTATTATATATAATCCGTTGACATTCAATGAATAACAAAAATCCATACGCGAAATAATGTGGATCGGGGACGTCGATATTGACACGATTTTTCGCAAACACTGTTCTTTAGAAAGAAAAACAAAGTCTCGCCGTACAATCGTTACTTGGTGGCCGCGTTCGAGTGTGTCCTTGGTTACGAACTTCGGGATCCCGGCACCGATAGGCTGTTCTGTAAAAATGGTACCTGGATTGGCGCGCTTCCAGAATGCCGCAAAATCGAACGTGAGTTTATTTCATTCAACAAAGCTACACCCAATTCCAGACTTTTTAGAACTCGAGGAAGGGTTGAATCCTTCGATAAATCATTTTGCGTTTTATCTGCCTTCGTTCGATTGTGAATTAACTCAGCGATGATCTCGGTGACAGGTGAAGAAGAATAGCCTCATCCTTTTGTTTTCGAAAAATTGCATCGAGAGATATCGCTGTCTGGGATCTGAGTGCATCGTGTCATTCGAGGCTGGATTGGTCTATGATTTAAGGCAGTTGTGTGATGAGGTCAATTTGTTTTAGCGTCCAAGGAAGAAAATATTCAGCGTTGCAGCCAGAACAGAGGCGACTGCGAGCACATCTGCGAAGATATTCCCAGCGGAATAAAATGCTCGTGTTTCGATGGTTATCGCCCCGAGGGTTCTTCATGTCACGGTAACATTTTCTCACACAAACCACTCGACTTTTCGCTTTATTGAAGTGCATTTTCGTTCAGTCTGCATCGATTAATCGTAAATTATAAATGTTTAATCATCGCAATTCGTAGCTGCAAGGGAAATTGGACTTTCTTATTCAGCATAATGCACGTTAATGTGGACTTTGATCATGTCTTTGTAATTTTTCGCGAACTCTTGGAATTAAAATTGAGACTGTGCACATCTCCGGTATAATGGAAGATTAAAACCCATGGGATCTCAGCCGTCATTCGCACTTTGGAATAAAAGAAACGCTGTCATTGGAATAAATAAATAAAGTACGACGCGTAATAAATAGCGTGGAAAAAGCTGTTCTTTTCAATGCTTTTTTTCAGCTTTAGTTGCTTGTTTGCGGTCACGACAGTATTTATGATCTCCGCAGCTATTATACCTCGGCATTTACAAGATTATGGAAAATTCTAATCCCCGGAAGTTTCAAGCCACTTTTGTTATAAAAATAAAAGACGAGACCGTACTTCCAAGAGTAGACGATTTTATTCACGAATTTATTGCGCTATAAAACAAACAACTTATTTCTACAATTCGCCCCGACGAAAATAATTTTCCTAAAAATATCTCACGATTGATCGAGCCGCGGAATGAATGTATATTTCAGTTAATTTTTCGTAATGATAAAGTATATTTTCGTAATAAGGGCAGCATTTGCAATTTTTATATGACAATGCATCAATTCGTTCTTGACATTTATTGCGCAGACTTAAAATACGCGGAAAGAACACAAAAGCAATTCGTTCCACTTGCATGAATGCGTATCGAAAATTACGTTATCATTACTGCAGCCGATACAATTGAAACGTTAAAGACAATGGACAGTAGAAAATTGCCCGGATTTTTTCCACAGATATCGACGAGTGCTCGGAAGGTATAGTTGGGTGCACGGACATTTGTCACAATGATCCAGGATCCTTTCACTGCGAATGCTACGCGGGTTTTCAATTGAATAGCGATGGAAGGTCTTGCCAGGGTAAAATTCCAACCGATACGTTTTTCGAAAAGTATTGAATTTTCATATTCTCTCGTTGATATAAACGAGGAAGTCAGATCAAAATTATCGAAGAATAAGCTACCGTATTTTACGGTGAAAAAGAATCGAATCCAGGATATCCCGGGAATGAATCACAGATACTTTGAAGTTTATGGAAAAAATTGGATTAAGCTGAATTGTTCGTAAAATCTATTCTCCTGTAAATTGATTCATAAATAAACCACGCGCGAATAATTTTTTCCCGGGCATTGTTATCCCAAGTAATTCACATAAATTTTGTTTTGTATGATTCGCCCTTTAAATATTCAATGACAAAAGCGTTTTTAATGAATAGATATTAATGAATGCTTTCCGAACAATGGACGTGGACCATGTCAGGGAGAATGTCGTAATTACGATGGCAGCTACGAATGCAGTTGCGCCGAAATACGTGGTCACAAATTAGCAGCGGACAATCATACTTGCGAGGATATTGATGAGTGCGCCGAAAACAATGCCGGCTGTTCTCATGTTTGCTCGAACACGCCAGGAACTGCTTTTTGTCTTTGCCCGGATGGATTTCAGTTGACCAACGATTATAAAACCTGCGAAGGTACTTTATCGATTGATTTCGATGCCATACTTGAACCTCTAAAACATCATTCTTTCGCGTAGACGTCAACGAGTGCGATAACGAAAAAAAACTTTGCAATGACCAAACGGAGGATTGCAAGAACACTTTGGGCTCTTATCAATGTGTTTCGAAACCCAAAAGACCCGCTGAAATTCTCCAAACCGAGGATTACGATGCAGAGAACGACGACGAAGACGAGGAATACGATTACGAGGGAACAACAGAGTTTCCAACGGAAAGCCCGGAAAAATGCGAACATGGTTACAGATTGGATAAAAACGGCGAGTGTGTAGGTAAGGCTCAATTTTCATCCGTCTAAATTTAGAAAGAAACTCATCAAATGAATTTACTAATGTCTTCCAGACATTGACGAGTGCTTGGAAGGAGGTGAAGACATGTTTCATGATTGCGAACAAGAATGTGTTAACAAACGCGGAGGATATGATTGCGCCTGCAGACGAGGTTATGAGATCCAAGAAGACGGAGTTTCATGTAAAGACATCGACGAATGTTCCAAAACTTTCCAACGGTGTTCTCACTTCTGCAATAATACCGAGGGTTCCTTCGCGTGTTTCTGCCCCGAAGGATTCAGTCTGAACGAAGACAAAGTCTCTTGTAGTGTTCGAGAAACGAGAAAGAATTGTTCCACTTTGGAAATTCGATGTTCTCACGAGTGTCTGGATGCAAAAGATGGACCGCGATGCGAATGTCCCGCGGGTTACCAACTTGCGGATGACGAAGTATCTTGCAATGATGTCGACGAATGTGCTCAAGGACTTTGTTCCTACTCCTGCGTTAATTTAGAAGGCAGTTTTAGATGCGTTTGTCCACCAGGTTTCGAATCTAGTCCAGCTGATGCTTACAATTGTACGGATGTAAACGAGTGTCTGGAAATTCATGGATGCAATCACGAGTGTCTCAATCTAGAAGGAAGTTTCAAGTGCATTTGTAGAACTGGATTCACGCTTTCGGAAGATGGTAAAACTTGTCAAGACATCGACGAGTGCAAGATTAATTCACATCATTGCACCCACGATTGTCTCAATGATCCAGGGTCCTACAAGTGCGGTTGCCCTCCAGGGATGGCTCTTGATTCTACTGGCTTCGTTTGCGAGAAACTTGCATGTGGAGACAACAATTGTTCTCACAGTTGCACAAATGTTTCCGGAAGATACAAGTGTACGTGTCCCGAAGGCTTCAGATTACTGGAAGATGAAAAAACCTGTGAAGATGCGACTTGTGGACAAGGATTCCGGAGAAGTGATGAAGAAGATTGTGAAGATATTGATGAATGTGCTGAAGGAAATCACGATTGTTCTCACGAATGCGTCAACTCTGAAGGTTCATATCACTGTACTTGCCCTCTGGGTTTCAAGCTGGACGAAGATAAAAACAGTTGTATCGGATCCCAAAATTGCACAGAAGAAGAATGTCGATGCAAATCAGGATACAAACTAGAAGATGGCATTACTTGTAAAGACATTAACGAATGTATACTCAAGATCCACAACTGCAGTCATTCGTGCATCAACACCGAAGGGGGCTACAATTGCGAATGTCCAGAAGGATACAAACTCAAGGATGATGAAAAAACCTGCGAAGACATAAACGAGTGCGTTTTGGACACTACCGATTGCTCCGAAGGATGCATCAATGCAGTTGGCAGTTTCGAGTGTCTCTGTCCAACCGGCTTCGAGTTGCAGGAAGACCAGAAGTCTTGTAGGGACATTGACGAGTGCTTGAGAAATTTGAATCAGTGCTCGCATGAGTGTGAAAATTTTGAAGGTGGTTACATATGTATCTGCCCTCCGTCGATGGTGATTGGCAAGGATAACAGAACTTGTCAAGATTCCGAGTGTCCAGAAGGATTTCACTTGGATTCCAACGGGGTATGTGCAAAATCAAACGTTACTCAGTGCCCAGAAGGTTTTACTCTGTCAAGTGATGATACAAATTGCGAAGATGTCAATGAGTGCATGACCAACAACGGTGGATGCTCCCATCTGTGCGCGAATACAGAAGGTGGTGTCGAATGCGCTTGTCCAGAAACCTACATGTTTCTAGAATTGGATGGAAAAACCTGTATCGAAATCGATGAGTGTTTGATAGACAACGGGGGTTGCTCGCATTTCTGTAGCTACGGAAACAACACTCTTTCTTGCTTCTGTCCCGATGGAATGACTTTGATCAACGATTTCGTTTGCGGTTCCAAAAATCTTTGTTTGGAAAACAATGGAGGTTGTTCGGACATTTGCAGCTTTTTGAACGATACAGTGATCTGCGATTGTCCATCAGGTTTCAAAATTTCCGAGACGAATAGTCAAGTTTGCATCGACGTTGATGAGTGCAGAGATGAATCAAGCAATTGTACTCATTCGTGCACCAACACCCATGGCGGTTTCCAGTGTGATTGCATCCACGGTTTTGCAATTGCTGAAGATGACCCATCTCTTTGCAATGACATCGATGAATGCCAAGTGAACAATGGCAACTGCAGCCAACTTTGCGTTAACACCTTGGGAAGTTTTCATTGCTCCTGTTCTGCCAATTATCAATTATCTAACAACTTCACATGTCAACTGTTAAATCCTTGTGATATTTCGAATGGAAATTGTTCCCACGACTGTTTCTACGATTCGGATACGAACAAGATGGAATGTTCCTGTCCAGCAGGCTTCAGGTTACACTCGGATTCCAAAAACTGCGAGGATGTCAATGAATGCGAAGAATTTGAGAACTACATCGATTCCGGCTGTTCCCATGATTGTGTCAACTCAGAAGGTAGTTATTACTGCAAATGCCCTTCAGGCTATGTTCTACAACCGGAAGACCCGAAAACTTGCGTGGATGTAGACGAATGTTTGACTAGCTCTCACAACTGTTCCCATGATTGTCTCAATATCATCGGCAGTTATTTGTGCGCCTGCCGCAGTGGCCATCTTCTGCATCATGACGGATCTAGTTGTCTAGACATCGATGAATGCTCGGACAGAAATGGAACATGTTCTCATTCCTGTAACAACACTGTTGGCAGCTACGTTTGTACATGTCCCGAAGGCTACGAAATATCAAGCGACGAAAGAACCTGTGTCGACGTAAACGAATGCAAAAACGGGATCGCCAATTGTTCCTTCGAGTGTTTGAACACCTTGGGAGCCTGGAAGTGCATCTGTCCTGATGGCCATCTTTTAGCTAACGATTCAAGGACCTGCATCGATGTAGACGAATGCAAAACCAACAACGGGGGTTGCTCTCATGCCTGTTTCAATATTCCCGGGGGAGTTAAATGCAGTTGTCCAATTGGCTTACATTTAGATGAAGATCGAAAGACCTGCGAAGACGTTGACGAGTGTGCTATAGAAAATGGAGGCTGTCACGACATCTGCGTCAATTTGGAAGGCACATTCGATTGCCGCTGTAGGACAGGTTACCGATTAGAATCGGATTACAAAACGTGTTCAGACATCAACGAGTGCGATCAAGATAATGGCGGATGTTCCAACACATGTACAAATGTAGATGGCAGTTACTATTGCAGCTGCCCAGACGGATACCAGCTCTTGACAGATGGACAAATTTGTCACGATGTCGATGAGTGTAGTGTAGACAATGGCGGATGTTCACACGTTTGTATCAATGTGAATGGATCGTTTTATTGTGATTGTCCTGCGAGCTACTTGCTGAACAACGGTACTTGCAATCCGGTAGAATCGTGCAAAATAAATAACGGTGGATGCGAACAGATATGCGAAAACTCTGTAGGAGGAGCAGCATTGTGCTCTTGCGAAAAGGGCTTCAAAGTGGCGGATCATGATGCTTCCAAGTGCTTCGATATTGACGAATGCTCCAATTCGACCTCTTGCGAGCACGTTTGCACAAACACCATTGGGTCTTTCACATGTCAGTGCAGAGCAGGGTACGAGCAGAAGAACTCTTCTTGCCTTGGTGAGACAATTTTTCCAGTAGAACCTTAACGTTTTAGGTGGACTCGGAATCCGATTTTTCTTATGATGCAGATTTAATTGAAATACATACCTTGTATTTAGATATTAACGAATGTGATGGGGAAATCTGCAAAAATGGTATATGCGTAAATACTCAGGGAAGCTTTTACTGCGAATGCGAAACTGGATATCGTCTGGAAAATAACGTTTGCGTAGGTTCGTCTGCTTTTAGAGTCATTATGCGGCCGGGGCCGTGTGAAAACCCACGCTCTAAATGTGATTAAATTTAATGCAGATATAGACGAATGCGCCTTGGGATTGTACTGTAGAGGAAAGTGTACAAATATACCAGGATCCTACCACTGTGACTGCTCGCCTGGTTGGCAAAAAGAAGGGAATAATTGCTTGGGTAAGTTTTTATGGTAGTTTGAACAATTTTGTAATTACTTCAATACTTTGATATGTGACACCTTGAAAAATGGATTAGTAAGGAAGACACAATTTTATTGGTATCGCTGAATGCCAGTCTTATCATTTATAACACCCGATTTATGAAGGACAAACGAATGTCTTGTATGATAAATGGAAAAAAATGAATTACTACTACACAACTGTACCAAATTAAGAAGATTTCGGGAAGCCTTTATCATTTGGTAGAGTGTACCTACTATTTGAAATAGTATTTTCTAGATATTGATTACATTAATATTTGATCTGAGAGTACTTAAAATCGTAGAAATTACCGAATTGGTTGTAAGATCTTTCAGTCCTTTTGATAAAATTCTCGCACCAAGTTTCGTTACGGTGAAGCAGTCAAATGGGTAAATGTGGATCGATACAGTCACGGATACCATCTTTTATTATACATATACAGAGTGAAAAGCGATTGGGAGAGTAAAGTATCTTTGCAATCTGTAAATGTATCACGCTCCACAAAACCTTGAGAAGTTGCACCCGCGTAAACGCACTAAAATCGGAGGAATCCGGCGAGTAAATTGGTAAATTTTATTCTCGTACTAAATTGAAGTACGTACATTCAGCAACAACGCGAAGGAAAAAGGTTTCAAAAATTTTATTCGTAGAAAAGTCACGGAAGCTGGTGAAAGTGAGGGTGTGAAATTAAGTGATCGATTTTCTTTCGTTGCTCTGCAGAATTTTCTTCCCATGATTTAGCTAAGCGCGTCACAAATGTTGCCAATCTTAATGTTTCAAAGGGCGATATTATCTCTCTGGAGTTCTTTTTTATCTCTTTAATCTACCGGGGTTCACCGTTTATCATTCTCGATTGGTAAATCATCGATTTCGACATGTACATCGTCCTTCTTTGAACGTTCTAATGTATCTGTTTTACTCCAATTTGGGCATGCAAATTGCAGCTTATTTATGAGTTCTGTATCTTCTCATGCTGGTTGGAATGATTCTTGAACGGAATCGTGTCCAACGAAAAAATAAGTGGCATGTCCTACTCCTTTATTTTTATTTAAGCTTGATATGGAAAAGCTTCGATTTGAGCAACTTTCCCACCCGAAATACGCTCTAGCCTAAATTCTTCTTCTGTTTTGAATATCACTTTTCCGAATACATGACCTAGGTTTAAGAAGTCCGAGTTTAAAAGTATCATGAATTTACAGTTCCTTGGAGTTTACTACGATGTTACCGTTTTAAGACGCGTAATTGTTAATTTACTTGAGATGGCAATTTTCCAACTCACCTAGAATTGAGCGTTTAGATGCAAAAAGAGCACCTGCGCTCGAAAACGCGTAAAAGTACTGTCAAATGCTCGGAATCGGAGTCGAATATCAAAATGATCAAAAATCACTTTTAAAAAACACTGCCATACGTAGAATCGAAAGACGCCTCTTTTTTGTCGACAAAATTTGTCCCCAAGTGCGAAAGCCTTCAAAATAAAAAATAAAAACATAATATTTTTCCAGAGTGAAAATCAATACTTTTATTTTCAATCAACTCGCGATATTTCGGGTAATTATTGACGGAATCACTTAAAAATTGAATCCTAAGACAACAATACCACCTTATCGCTGCTACTGTTTTTTCCAACTTAAAAAAAACATTTTCGAAAAACATTTTTCCTTTAGGACTTGAAAATTTATGTAAACTTTAAACGTCTTTAATTTTCGAACCCGCGACAGCGATTTTAACCGGTTTTCAACGATCGCTTCGAGGTATTTTAAAGTTTAGTCATTTTTTTTGTGTTTTTTGTTTTTTATGTTTTGTGTTTTTCGAAATATCGCGAGTTGATTAGAAAACGTATTGATTTTCACTCTTGAAAAATATTGTTTTTATTTTTTATTTTGCAGGCTTTTGCACTTAAGGACAAATGTTGCCAACAAAAAAGATGCGTCTTTCGATTCTACGTATAGCAGTATTTTTTAAAGTAATTTTGGATCATTTTAAGATTTGATTTTGATTCCGAGCATTGGACAATACTTTTACGTGTTTTCGAGCGCAGGTGCTCTTTTTGCACCCGGGCGCTCAATTGTACTAATTAGGAACACAGAGAGCAGCAATTGGGATCTAAGAGCGATGTTCTTGAACGGTACTAAAAGATCGAGAAAAAAAAAATTAAACTCTTCACTTTTATACTTAAATATTTAATATTTTAATGACGCTTGAGGCTGATTATAATATGATGTAAAACCATGATTTGAGGCAATTGAAAGCAAAGCCTTTTGATAATATTATTTCATTAAATTGCTCCATTAATTAGAATAATGTACAGTTTAATTTTAGTATGAGTTTACTGAAATGTTTGTGGTTTCATTTACGCATACTTTGAGTATCAAATTAATCTTCTTACACTTAGAGAGGAACGTTCTCTTCAGTTTCATCTGCAGGGAAAAACAAATACTCGCAGTGATAAATGGGAAAAAGTACAGTAATTACTGGTATTTCTGTAGTAATTACAGGTACGTCTAACTCATGTGATAAAGGGCACCACATGAAATGATAGTATAGTTTTGATTCATAATTGAATAATTCAAAATTTATCGTACAAATAATAATGCTTCGCGCTAATGTTTGTAAATTAGTCTTATATTATTTTGCAACTCATACAATTCTTGAATAAAAAACAAAAATTTCACCGTCGGGAAAATTTCTGTGTAAAACCCAATTTTATTTTTCCGACATCGTTGAAATAGAATTCATGATTCTCAGCCAGTTTCGTTAAGATCGTAACAATAATTAGTAGGATTGGTTCCCTAATCGTCGATTTTAACGAAATATTTAGTATTTCGTAACAATGCAATACATGATTATTAATATCAGTATATTTTATAGTCGAAAACGATTGGAATAAAAAAGAAGCGAAAGAAATAGGCCAATTTTTGGTCGAGTTCACATTGTTAATCAACGAGGAATACCAAAGTTATCAAGATTCCAAACAATGTAGTAAAAAATATCGAGAAAAAATGTTGAGCAAACTCTACTTGAATAACCCAAACATTTGCTTTACGGAAGAAAATTTCTTTTCATTACACTGCGAAATTTGTGCTTTTATTATGAAAAAGAATCGTTATTCTGTTGAAACTCAAGAACACATTTTTTAAATTTAAACGAAAGAAAATCTAACTGCGATATGTAGTTAAAGTATTTGTTTATTTTTTATACTTACCGTGATCACTGCAATGTTATCTGTTACTACGATCCGTTCAAATAGCAAGTGATTATAATTCGGGCGCAAGGTAATTTTTCTGGCAACCGCTGTTTGAATACGTGGTTCCAGTTCTCACGTAATAATAAAATTAGTCGGTGCTGCGTAGTTGTTATGTCTGCACAGTGTGCTGTAATCAATTTTCTCTACTTGAAAATGAAACCCATCGATGTTATTACACTCCTCAAAAGAGCTAGCGAATCACGTGAAAATACGCCAAAAATTCCCATTTTCAAATGTAGGTAGCTCGGCAAAAAATAGTCCTAGAAAAATTAAAAACGTAGGGTTTTAAGGTGGATCGATACTTTAATGCAAGGGTGAATTAGAAAAAATATTTATAACGCAACGTCTTTAATTACATTTAATATGCCAGTATAATTTATTTAACAACATCTTCTTCACGAAAAAAAAATAAGCCACTGAAAAAATTGTGCAAAAATGCTCGTAACGAACAATTGAAAATTTTAACAGTTTTTTAAAAGAAAAATGTTTATTTCTTAGCCAATTTGCATGTTCGATTATTTATATTGTTCACGGGGCTATTTGCAACAACTTGACCGTGGCGTTTTGAAAAATATTCATTTGCCAAAAAGATACATGCATTTGTTTAAAGAATTGTTGACCTTCTTACTGAACAAATGCATGTATCTTTTCGGCAAATGAATA